>BQNB010004871.1:0-80715 GCA_026074375.1 Tanacetum coccineum
CTTACTTTGAATAACTTAAAAATACAAAAGTTGTCCTTGAACGTCAATTAGATCGTAAGACTCAAGATTCTAACGCCGAAAAAGATCAGTTTTTGAAACAAATTGCTTCTCTCGAATCAAAGTTGGCATCACAAGACCTTATTTCAAATCAAAAGGGATATAGCGAGTTGAGAACATCATACAATGCCCTAAAAGCAAAGTTTGATGCTTTAAACTGGGACAAAGGGAAATCTCCAATTTTAAATTTTTCAACATCAAAAGTAAGTGTTTCGAAGAAGATTTACACGGGTGAATCTTCAAACTCATTTCTATAAAAAGGTCTCTCAGTTTACAACATACTCTTTGCAAAAAGATAGGAAATTCTCTAAGAAACCTCAAGTTTTTTAAACTCTGACTTCTCAAAAGGCCTTTAAATCAGTTGAAAGAAAAAGCATGTTTTTAAAACTCCAAAATCTCGTTCTACACATATAAGGCAAGTTTAAAGACCAAAGCAAAGTTATTCAAAACCTTTCAAATACTCGAAATCATAAATGCTTTCGTTGCAAAACAAGAATGACTCTTCTTTGATTATTCCAAATAGTGGAAGATTCCCATTCATTTCAAAAAGGAATTCCCAAAATGAAACACATAAGTTCAACAACAAATGAAAATCTTCTTCTTCATCAAGATTTAAAACTCCACAAGAAAATCAAAGTTTTCATAATCAATGAAAAAACAATAGGAATTTTAAATCTCCGTTGATTCCTCGAGAATTATTTCAAAATGAAACACCCGTTTCTAGTCCACGTTGGAATTCAACTTCTTTGCATAAAATTGACACAACATTCAAATGGTTTTCAAATTTTGGTAAACTCGTTGGCACCGTGCTTAAGTGGGTTCCAAAGGTTTTGGTCTAATTTGTTGTCTTAATGGCTGTTGGCTAATTTAGGTCAACACCCGTGCTTCAAATAAAAGGAAAATATACGCTTCAGTGTATTTATCCTTAACAACAAAAAGAGAAATCTTTTCGGTCTTGAGCTATTTAATCAAAACATTCAAAGTTTTGTAGCTCAAGTCAATGGCTTTCGTATACTTCAGTACGAAACCGTGTTTTCAAAGAAAAGAAAATGTACGTGTCCGTGCACTTATCTTAAGAAAAGAAGAGAAATCTTCTTGTTTTTTGAGCAAAATTTATTCAAAATCTTTCAAAAATTTACTCATCAAAATGACTTGTGTACATTTCAGTGCACAACTCGGGTTTTCAAATAAAAAGGAAAGTGTATGCTTCAGTGCACTTTACCTTCAAAAGAAGAGAAATCTTCTTGTTTTCGAGCATACTTTTCAAAATCTTTTATAAAGTTTGCTCAAAACTTTGACTTCTAAGTATTTCTGCTTAGGACTAGTTCTTTAAATAAAGGAAAGTGTGCACTCATGTACATTTATCCTCACAACAAGAAGATAACAACTTCTCGGACTTGAGCTGACACTAAAACGTCAATTCAAAGACATTCAAAGTCTTATAGCTCAAGAAAATGGTTTCTAAATTGTTGAACACAATTTTTCAAGAGTTTATATTGTGTGTTCAACACTCTCGTCCTCACTAAATCCTTTAACTGATATTTATCTTTGAAGGGGAGCTTTCAAAACCAAATACTTTTAATGTTTTTGGATACATCTCATAAAAGTCAAAATTTTATGTATCCAAGACATTTAGTGTTTGAGTACAATTTTTCTCAAATTTTTTTCAATAAATTCAAAATCTTTTAAAAATTATGTGATTGACACTATCTCCATCCCTCATTAATTGAGGGGGATCGAAGAGAAAATGTTCCAATATTAATCATGCCATAACCATTTTCTCCCATGTGCTTTCAAAATTCTCGAATAGCCATTTTATTCCATTGATATCAAAAACATCATATGGTATGCTATTTTTGAGGGGAAAAAAATTGGATTAAAATGCCCCCCTCACCCCCCTCCCCCCCCCCCCCCACCCCCCCTCCCCCCCCCCCCCCCCCCCCCCCCCCCCCCCCCCCCCCCCCCACCCCCCCCCCCCCCACCCCCCCCCACCCCCCCCCCCCCCCCCCCCCCCCCCCCCCCCCCCCCCCCCCCCCCCCCCCCCCCCCCCCCCCCCCCCCCCCCCCCCCCCCCCCCCCCCCCCCACCCCCCCCCCCCCCCCCCCCCCCCCCCCCCCCCACCCCCCCCCCCCCTCCCCCCCCCCCCCCCCCCCCACCCCCCCCCCCCCCCCCCCCACCCCCCCCCACCCCCCACCACCCACCCCCCCACACCCCCCCCCCCCCTCCCCCCCGCCCCCCCCCCCCCCCACCCCCCCCCCCCCCCCCCCCCCACCCCACCCCAACCCCCCCCCGCCCCCCCCCCCCCCCCCCCCCCCCCCCCCCCTCCCCCCACCCCCCTCCCCCCCCCCCCCCCCCCCCACCCCCCCCCCCCCCCCCCCCCCCCCCCCCCCCCCCCCCTCCCCCCATCCCCCCCCCCCCCCACCCCCCCCCCCCCCCCCCCCCCCCCCCCCCCCCCCGCCCCTCCCCCCCCAACCCCCCCCCCCCGCACCTCCCCCCACCCCCCCCCACCACCCCCCCCCCCCCCCCCCCTCCCCCCAAACCCCCCCCCCCACCCGCCCCCCCCCCCCCCCCCCCCCCCCCCCCCCCCCCCCCCCCCCCCCCCCCCCCCCACCACCACCCCCCCCCCCCCCCACCCCCTCCTCCCACCCCCCCCCCCCCCCCCCGCCCACCCCCCCCCCCCCCCCCCCCCCCCCCCGCCCCCCCCCACCACCCCCCACCACCCCACCCCCCCCACCCCCCCCCACCCCCCCCATCCCCCCCACCCACCCCTCCCCCACCCCCCCCACCCCCCCCCCCCCCACCGCACCCCCCCCCCCCCCCTACCCCCCCCTCCCCCCCCCCCCCCCCCCCCCCCCCCACCACCCCTACCCCTCCCCCCCCCCCCCCCCCCCCCCCCAACCCCCCCCCCCCGCCCCTCCCCTCTCCCCCCCCCCCCCCCCCCCCTCCCCCCCCCCCCCCCCCCCCCCCCCCCCACCCGCCTCCCCTCCCCGCCCACCAACACCCCCCCCCCCCCCCCCCCTCCCGTGTTGATTTCCTCGAGAATTATTTCAAAATGAAACACCGATTTCTAGTCCACGTTGGAATTCAACTTCTTTGCATAAAATTGACACAACATTCAAATGGTTTTCAAATTTTGGTAAACGATCTTAGCACCGTGCTTAAGTGGGTTCCAAGGTTTTGGTCTAATTTTGTCTTAATGGCTGATGGCTAAGATATAAGGTGCAACACAAGCCGTGCTTCAAATAAAAGGAAAATATACGCTTCAGTGTATTTATCCTTAACAACAAAAAGAGAAATCTTTTCGGTCTTGAGCTATTTAATCAAAAACATTCAAAGTGTTGTAGCTCAATCAATGGCTTTCGGTATACTATCAGTACGAACCGTGTTTTCAAAGAAAAGAAAATGACGTGTCCGTAGCACTTATGCTTAGAAGAAGAAGAGAATTGACTTCATTAGTTTTTTTTTGAGCAAAATTTACATTCCAAAATCTTTCAAAAATTACTCATCAAAATGATGCTTGTGTTACATTTAAGTTGGCACACTGCGGAGGTTTTTCAATAAAAAAAGAAGTGTATGCTTCATGACACTTACCTTCAAAGAAGAGACATCTTCTGTTTTCGATGCATAACTTTCAAAAATCTTATATAAAGTTAGCTCAAGAACTTAGACTTCTAAGTATATTCTGCTTAGGACTGAGTTCTTTAAATAAAGGAGAGTGTAGCATCGTCATGGTACATTTATCCTCACAACAAGAGAGGTAAACAAACGTTCTCCCGACTTTGGCTGACACTAAAACGTCAATTCCAAAGACCATTCAAAGTCTTATAGCTCTAGAAAATGTTTCTAAATTGTGTTAACACAGATTATTTGTACAAGAGTTATATATGTGTGTTCAACACTCTCGTCCTCACTAAATCCTTTAACTGATATTTATCTTTGAAGGGGAGCTTTCAAAACCAAATACTTTTAATGTTTTTGGATACATCTCATAAAAGTCAAAATTTTATGTATCCAAGACATTTAGTGTATGAGTACAAAATTTTCGTTCAATTTTTTTCAATAGAATTCAAAATCTTTTTAAAAATTATGTGATTGACCACTATCTCCATCCTCATTAATTGAGCGTGGGATAGTAGAGAAAATGTTTCATATAAATCAAGCCATAACCATTTTCTCCCATGTGCTTTCAAAATTCTCGAATAGCCATTTTATTCCATTGATATCAAAAACATCATATGGTATGCTATTTTTGAGGGGAAAAAAATTGGATTAAAATGGATTAAATTGTGATCGTCTTTGACTCAAGTGCGTAACTCTTTCCTACATGTGCGAAACAATTTTGAATATCGATGCACATGTGTAGGGGGCATTTCAAAAGAAAGAAATTTTCAAAGTGTTAAATGTTTTAATTTACATCAAACACGTTGAATGATTTTCAAATGGTTTTATGGTTCTGATCACTATACCCAACAACCTTCTAATTCATGACGGCGATGAAGTCATAAGGTGGTTAGGGTTAGGTATAAGTCTGATGATCCAACCAGAACCGGAGGTATCTACCCAAGAACATTCCACTAGATAGAATTAGAAGTCCTTAGGAAAGATGGAGTTGAATGGAAATATAGGAATAATGTTGACTAAGGTGAGTTAGCACTGGAACAATCACAACAAGCTGCTAGTAATAACTTCTTGGTAAACATGGAAAGGGTTGAATAATGAAAAATAAATGTATGGATAAATGGTGAAAAAAAAGAAGCTCTTCACACAACGTAGGCAGAAACCGGGTCAATACATAATCTATCGGATATCACAAAGATGATATTTGGTATTGAAGACAAGACATCATGGACCCAGTGATGCAATGCACAACCCTTCCCAGACACTCAAGGTTCTCTCAAAAGAATCTTATTTCATTTCTCACGGAGATTAAACACGTTATCTATCGACTTTCTCACTCCGAGTTAGTTATTATTGAAAAGGTGGCAGTCTGCTCCAACCTCCGATTATTGTGAAAAATTTGTTTTAACTTTTTTTTCTTTTATTGTGAAAAATTTGTTTTAACTTTTTTTAAACATTTTTGATATTTTACATTTATTATTATGTATCATGAATCCCCCTATTTTTGTTACTATGTAATGTTTTATTATTTTATTAATGTTTCATATTTTATGAAAGTTTAATTTTGTTGTTAAAAAAATGAAAGTCGCCTTATAATGATAAAAAGTCGTCTGTAGATCGCCAAAGAAAAAAAGCTGATGTGGCAGGAAAAAATAAATATCGCTGATGGTCACTAGTGAGTAGCCTATTAAAACTCGGATCATATATGTTTAAAGCAATGTTTTGAAAACCGTGTCCTTCTAAACGAACCGTCTAAGTCACGGGGCTCTCTTGAGAGGTTTGGACAATTAAATAATGCCGCTGCCTACCGAGATCTCATAAAATCTGTAAAAAAAATGATTGAAGATGGTCGCAACACGGTTGCCGAAACACAGTAATGGGTCTCAAATAGAATGTTAGAAATTCCCAATATTGAAATCTCTGTGAAATGGTATCCGTTAATTAGTATATTCACAAATGTGTCGACTCTTGATATGTTATTTAATGAACTTAACTTATAACTTAGTGACTTTGTTAGTTGAGTGATTACAATATTTGATCAAAAGTGGTTTAAGATTGAATTCTACAAGTATCTATCTTACAAACATAATCTTCGTATCATTCAAAGTTATATCTTACAAACGATGACACTTTCTACATAACATTCATTCTTGAAAGATCTCATTATATAAATTCGTTCAGGGCAATACAAAATTTCAAAATTTCAGTGGTATTCTCACAATTCTACTACAAAGGAAAGGAAGGAAACCTTAGATTCACATCATCATCAATGGCTGAGGTCACTATGATTTGTGTGGACAATTCGGGTTTTATGTGCGAAATCTACGGGAGGCCAGGTTTGATGAAAGCTCAAATGGAAGCTATTGAAGTCTATTTTAGCGAGCAGTTAAAAGCTCATCCAGATAATATGGTGGGCTTTACCACAATGAAACTTCGTATTATAAGCTAAAAAGTATTTAAGATAATGATTTTTCTAACTTGCGCCTTGGGGGCACAAGATAAAAAGGCAAGGACTCACGAAATTCGTCGGTTCCTGAATATTTCCTTTTTACCTTTTTGTAGGGCCTTGAGTACTTTTTTATACTTTTTTGCCTTCTTATCTTTTGCCCATATAACACAAGTTAGAAAAACACTTTGATGATGTATATAGTATGGACTGGCAGGGCCCACTCATACTATTATAGGCTTGGTAGCTGATAATGGGCCTCCGGCCCATGTATTAGGGTCGCGGCCGTCAGTCCGCTGACTGCGACCGCGGTATCTTCACAAGATATTCCTAAAGATAACTTAACTAAATAAGAGATGTGTTTTACTTATTTAAACCAGCTAGGATAATGCCAAATCCTTAAAACTTCGGCCGTATCTTGAGCCGCAAGTCATGAAAACCCTAAAGGTTATTTAGCCTATAAAAGGAACATGATCGTCATCAATGCAGGTATCTTCTACAAGCTAAAACCCTACTTACGCTCGATAACTCTCAAAAACCATATACTTACTCTCACGCCGGAGTCCAATCGTGGGATCCGCTCCCACGATAAGATTAACGGTGCTTTCTTCCTTGTGCAGGGTCCTCCAAACAAGTTCACTTGGTACAAGAACAATGTGCTACATATCCGAATAGCTGCCTATTCGGACCTAACAAGACCCGACCTAACTTTTGTATCAACAAGTTGTCGCCATCCGTGGGACCCAACACTAGGAACTACTCTCGTAAGAATGAGCGCAATGGCTAACACAACCCCCATCGTGACCACTGTCACAAAAACAGCAACCAACGAAAAAGCACCGAAAGAAACGGATGCCGCACCCAGGGTGAACATCCAGGACTTTTACGAGGAACACTACAAAGATAACCTGCCGGTCATCATGGATAAGGTTCGCCGGGATAAGCGAAAAGAAGTCCATACAAGGCTGGACTTTGGGGACAATACCAAGAGAAATCGAAGAACGAGAGAAAGCTCTCAAAACTCAAGTGCGGGAACCTGGTCCGCAAGGCATCGAAACTCGTCAAAAAAGCCCAAGGTGAAGGATCGCTCTAGAGACGGCGATGGAAACGTATTTGGCCGGCTAGGTCACCGGAGGCAGAGCGCGTTCGACCGGATTAGCGACACTTACTCGCCAAGCACGACTAAGTCTGGCACGGGTAGGACGAGCTCTAAAGATCACTCTCAGAGCAGAGGTTGTCCTCACAGACGGGACTCTCCTCCGAGCAGAGGCCGTTCCCGAAGTAAAGATCGCTCCCATGGCGTCGAAGAATCATATGATAATACCTACTCTCCTACAGGACGGAGTCCAGACATGGGCATCGCTCTCGTGACAGGGGCCATTCTCGTATCATGAAAAGAGGAAGGACAAGCGAGTCCCCGCTATCCCGTGTATCGAAGAGCGACACCAGCGATGGAGGACGCTGGAAATCAGCGTCAAAGAGGCAGAAACTTATAGATGAAGAAGACTTGGCAGTGCCCTGGACATGTGAATAGGTGGATCCATTCACACCTCGAATCCGCAACTTTAAGAGCTCACGGAAAACGTGAATGCCTAATAACGTTAAAACCTATGATGGAACAAGAGACCCAGAGGATCATGTAAAAAATTTTTAAGCCGCAGCATAGGTAGAACGTTGGGCAATGCCTAAGTGGTGTCAATTCTACCTTAATAGACGGATACAAATATCTTAAAGCGGCATTCTTAGCATATTTTATACAACAAAAGAAGTATGTGAAAGATCCAGTGGAAATCCACAATATCAAACAGAGGAATAGAGAGACCCTCGAGGATTTCATGGAACACTTCAAAGTGGAGACTGGGCGCATGAAGGGAGCCCCTGAGTGCATGCGAATATCCGGATTTATGCATGGGGTTAACAACCCTGAGTTGACAAAACGCATCAACGAGCACGTTCCAAAGATCATGAAGGAAATGATGGCAGTCACTACGGCCTTCATACGAGGGGAAACTGCCGCCGCTTCCAAAAAGAAAGGCCACGCGCCATGGAAACCGCAAGTGCAGTCCAAACGGCATGTTTTAGAGAGAAAATCTAATTTCCGAGGTCAGTCAAGGGAAGGACAGGGGTCTAACAGGTTTACCTCCCTCACTAGAACGCCCAAGGAAATCCTCGCGGCCAAAGCAGGAAAGTTCAAACCACCACCACCCACGGTAACCCCGGTGGAAAAAAGAAGCAGCATCAAGTTTTGCGACTTCCACAACGACAAAGGACACAGCACGGACGAATGTATGCAATTAAAGAAGCAGATTGAAGAGTTGGTGCGAGCAGAAAAACTCTCGCACTTAATAAAAGAAATTAAGCAAGGCCGAGATCAAACGAAGAATGGGAAGAAGGAAGCCCTGGCCAAAGATAAATCCCTCGCAATCTATATGATACAGCCGTGGCATAGAATGACAAGGCAGAAAGTGACTCAAAGTTTTGCCCGTGTCAACGAAATTATGTTCCAACCACTGACTACCAGCAAGGGGACGAAGGGTCCGCTTGTCATAGAAGCAGAAATTGGCGGGCACATGGTTCACTGCATGTACGTAGACGGGGGTTCCTCAACGGAAGTGCTCTACGAGCACTACTTTAACCGGCTTTGATCGGAAATTAAGAGCCAAATAGTCCTGGCAACAACATCGTTAACCGGTTTTAGTGGAGAAACTATATGGCCGCTGGGACAACTTAGGCTCCTGGTGACAATAGGAGACGTAGATCATTCTACAAAAGCATGGATGAATTTAATGATCGTGAGGTCACTATCACCATACAATGGCATCATCAGAAGACCCAGAATAAGAGAGATCCGAGCGGTACCATCTACCACCCATGGAATGCTTAAGTTTTCGGTTGATGGAGGAATAGTTACTATCCGTAGTACTATCCTGATACCCGCTGAGTGTGCCACGGTGACTACATCGTCCAAGGAGATACTCAAAGAGGTTGAAGTCCGACATGAGAATCTTAAAGTAGTTCTACATTCGAATTTCCCGGATCAAGAAGTAGCAATCGGAGGAACGCTATCCGAGAAAAGACGGACGGAACTATGCTCACTCCTGAAGGAAAACTTGGACATATTCGCATGACATCCATCAGACATGACAGGAGTACCGCGATCAATAGCGGAACATCAGCTCAATATCCGGGAAGGATATACACCTGTTCGCCAGAAGAAAAGGGGTCAGGTTCCAAAACGTGCCAAAGCCATCCAAGCAGAAGTGTAGAAACTAGTAGAAGCGGGGATCATGAGAGAAGTCCATTATCACGACTGGCTATCCAATCCATTCATGGTAAAAAAACATGACGGTAGCTGGAGGATGTGTGTGGATTTCACAGACTTAAACAAGGCCTGACCGTAGGACTGTTATCCCCTTCCTGAAATTGACTGGAAAGTTGAGTCTCTCTGCGGCTACCCCTTTAAGTGTTTCTTGGACGCCTACAAAGGCTACCACCAGATACCGATGGCAAAATCAGACGAAGAGAAAACGGCCTTTTACACCAGCCAAGGGGTATATTGCTATAAAAAAAATGCCCTTCGGCCTCAAGAACGCTGGCGCTACATACCAGCGGGTGGTGGACAAAGCTTTTAACAGCCAAGTGGGTCGGAAGGTAGAGGTGTATGTTGATGACTTGGTCATTAAAAGTTACACAGAAGCAGAGATGCTACGAGACGTTAATGAAACGTTTCGTACGTTACGAAAAATAAACATTAAGCTTAATCTAAAAAAATGTACGTTTGGGGCAGTAAAAGGCATGTTCTTGGGATACATGATTAGCCCAGAAGGGATAAAACCGTACCCCGACAAAACAGAGGATGTGCTGCAACTTTCATCCCCACGGACAATCAAAGAGGTCCAGAGCCTCAATGGGAAGTTGTCCAGTCTTAATAGGCTCCTCTCCAAGTCAGCGGAAAAGTCCTTACCACTATTTAAAACTTTGAAGAAGTGCATTAAAAAGAGCGACTTTCATTGGACACCAGAAGCGGAACAAGCCTTCAAGCAACTAAAACAACACTTGTTAGAACTACCCCTGCTAGTAACACCCAAACCAAAGGAAGAGCTGATCGTATACTTGTCTGCCTCCTACAGAGCTGTTAGTGCCGTCCTGATGACTAAAAGAGGCACGGTTCAAACGCCAGTCTATTTCGTAAGCCGCACATTGCAAAGCCCTGAACTAAACTATGCACCAATAGAAAAGCTAGTTCTGGCATTGGTGTTCGCAGCCAAGAGGTTACGAATATATTTTCAAGCACACCCTATCGTGGTTATTACCGATCAACCCATCAAACAACTAATATCCCGCCCCGATGCGGCCGAGCGATTACAAAAATAGAGCGTTATGCTGGGAGAACACAATATCACGTACCGGCCAAGGACATCCGTGAAAGGACAGATCCTAGCGGATTTCCTTGTCGACAAGCCAGACGAAGCACCACCAGATACGTCAGTGGTCAAAACACCTCAAGAGCCGTGGATATTATTCACGGACGGGTCGTCATGTGTAGATGGGTCAGGCGCTGGCCTGATACTGACTAGCCCGGAGAGAACAGAGTTTACCTACGCGCTACGGTTCCAGTTTACCACCTCTAACAATGAGGCAGAGTATGAAGCACTAATAGCTGATCTCCGAATAGCAGCACAAATGAGGGTGCACAATCTACACGTGAGTGTAGATTCTAAACTGGTAGCAAACCAAGTCCTAGGGACATACATCGCCAAAGAGTATAATATGGTCAAGTACCCGGAGAAGGCCAAAGACCTGATCAGCGGCTTCGCTAACTTTTCCATAAGCCAAGTGCCAAGAAGTAAGAATAAGAAAGCGGACGCCTTAAGCAAAATTGCGTCAACCAGCTTTGCACACTTATCAAAACAGGTCTTGGTCGAAGTACTTAAAGAGAAATCCATACAAGAGAAGGAAGTAGCGACAGTTGTCGAGGAAGAGGGACCAACATGGATGACACCGATAGTGGAGTACTTGAGAGATGGGACCCTTCCCGATGACAAGAAGGAGGCAAGCAAACTCCGTATCAAGACTAGACAGTACGAATTGGTGGAGGGGGTTCTTTACAAGCGGTTATTCTTAACACCGTGGCTAAGGTGTGCTGGACCACTCTAAGCAGATTATGTGATCAGAGAAATTCATGAGGGGTTGTGCAGCATGCACGCAGGACCACGGTCTGTGGTGACTAAGGCCATGGGACTAGGGTATTATTGGCCAACTATGCATCGGGACGCACGAGAAATGATACGTGCATGTAACGATTGTCAAGTACATCGTCCCGTACCACGAAACCCGCAACAGCCGCTTACCCCCATCACGGCCCTATGGCCATTCTACAAGTGGGGAATTGACATAGCTGTTCATTTCCTGAAGGGACCAGGAAAGGTTAAATTTTTAATAGTCTCTATGGATTATTTCACAAAGTGGATAGAGGCGAAAGCCATGGCAACAATCACTGGCAACCAGGTGAAGAAGTTTGTGTGGGATAACATAGTATGCCGTTTCGGTCTTCTAGAAGAAATAGTTTTAGACAACGGTAAGCAGTTCAGCGACAACCCATTCAAGGATTGGTGTGAAAAGTTGAATATCATACAGCGTTTTGCCTCGGTAAAACATCCGCAGTCCAATGGACTGGTAGAAAGAGCAAACCGGAGCTTAGGTGAAGGAATAAAGGCCCGTATGGGCGAAGGAAACAAGAATTGGATAGAAGAACTTCCCCATGTCCTTTGGGCCCATTGTACGATGATTAAATCAAGCCACGGTGATACCCCCTTCTCCTTGACCTATGGAACGGAAGCTGTCATACCCGCGAAAATCGGCATGCCAACGTACCGTACCGAGGCTGTGGACGCCGTGCACAATAATGAAGAGCTACGGCTAAATTTGGACTTACTGAAAGAACGGCGTGAATGTGCAGCAATTCGTGAAGCCATGGCCAAATTGAAAATGTCAAAGTACTACAACGCTAGAGTCCGTGGTGTTGCTTTTAGACCCGGAGACTTTGTTTATCGCAGTAACGAGGCAAGTCATGCTATGGACGGGGGAAAGCTCGGACCAAAGTGGGAAGGACCCTATGAGGTCACGTAAGCACTAGGAGACGGACCGTACAAGCTAAGGTCTTTAGAGGGAACTGTCCTTCCGCGGACGTGGAACATCGCCAATCTCAAGAAATGTTATCTTTAAGCTACGGCATGGATAAGTTTGTGCCTTGATTAGGACTTCTAATAAAAGTACTCCATGTATTCTTACACTACAAGAATCCAGTCTAATACCCACGAAAATTTAACAGGAACTTTGAGTCATGGGTATTTACCCATTGATTACTCACAAAATACCCACGCTCATGCAATTGAAACTCGAATAAAATTTACCCTCGACTTTCCCACAAAAGATCCCATAAAATTACACACATAACTATAGCTCATGTGTAATTTGTGGGTGAATTTTTCCCGCTAAAAAATTCCCCCCAAGTTACCCGCAAACTTTGAAGTAATGAATAAAAATATGGGTAATGCCATGGGTAAATTCTTTTTTCCCACGGATTAAGTATTTATTTTTGTGCATGGGTAATTTTGTGTGGGCAATTCGTGGCTAAGTTTATACCAGTCATTTTAAAACGTCTTATTTTTTTGGTTTTATCCGATGAACTCACATACTGTACCTTTTATTAGTGTGTGAGAGTGATGATTTGAATTTTCATAATGATTTTAAGGTTCATTTATCTTATTTTGTTAAGCATTAAACCTCATTTTATATCGTTTCGACTTAATTCCCTTCATATTTTATTTTTAGGTTAATTCCTATGTACTTGGATGATTCGGACAATACGTGTGCTCATTTGTATAAAGGTTGTAAAAAAAAGATAAAAGTCAAAGTTCATGGCAACTAAAGTAACGATGCCACAAAAGATTATGAGAAAGTGAAGCTTGAGACAAGTTTATGGCCAAAATTTATTTTCCTCTCCTGCGCCGACTTCGGGCTATCAAAAAAACATAGTCGCCTTAGGATTAGTCGGCTCATAATTTCGAGTCGAAAACTCAAGTATAAAAAAAAACAGAAAGAAGGATTATCGTTTTCTCTACTCGGTTTCTATAAAAATAGAGTGCCGTAGATTTGAAAGTAATACTCTAAACATGACCCAAAACCTATTTATGCCTAATCCTAATCTCTTTATCTTTGTGTCAATTCCGAGTAATGTTTTGTGCTAGCAATTTACCATCATGAATTTTTTTAGTCTTGTATCCATATTTAAAATAATATACAATATTTCAAAATTTTTGAAAAAGTCTAATTTGAATTTAATTGTTAAGAATCACCAAGAAACTCGTTCCCCCTAAAAAAAAATTCACAAATATTCGCCCCACCCCGCCACTTAATTTCACATTCTTAACCACTAGTTTTAATGCTTGTGCACGCACGAGACTTAGAGATTATGTTTTTTAAATATATATATAGTTTTAATTTTTTCTGTTTTATAAGTTATGTATAAAGTATTATCGAAATCATATTAAGATAATAGATTTATTAAATTTTTTATATATTACGTAGTAGGATAATTAGTAATTTTTTTCTTTAGATTTACCTGTTTTCGGACTCGATATTGTGAGCCAACTAATCCCAGGGAGACTACCCTTTTATGTAGCCCGGAGTCGGCTCAAGTGAACATCCGATGCCATAAGGGGATTAATCTTCTCCTCGTTATATTCGAACCATTGACTTTCACTTTAAAATACATGTCAATGAATTAAATATTTTTTCAGAAATTCAATTGTTAGAATTTTAGTACGTATTAGACTAAAAGAAAAAAAATGTAATTTCTTCCAAACCCATTAATAAATAGCTTATAAAACCCTTTTTTTATTTACGATAATTTATGTGCTTCGGTGTAGTCTATTTGGTTGTACAACATGATTTTATGCCGATAATGAAAAATCCACTAAAAAGTCTTCGGGTAGATTTGAGATGTTATTAAATAATGTTAAATCTTGTTTGAAATAAGAATTATTTGCGTTTGTTGTATTTTAAAATATAAAGTTTAAAGGGTTATTTGTTTATTTTTTAAAGTTATAATAAAATTTGTAAATTTATAAATTTACACTTAACTCCATATAATTTATTTAAAATTAAACCACTAAAGTTTTATTAATTATCTCCTCTTTTTTCAAGTTTTTGTTTTCACAAATTTGACACATATATTTTTATGTGTTTTTTTTCTCCATCAAATTTCTCCAACAAATTTTTTTAATTTTGACCAAAGTGATTTAATTTTGACTTTTTATTGACCAATCAGATCGCACGATTTTTCTTACGTGGCAAAATCAAGCGTTCTGATTGGTCTAATTTTTTAATTCATAAGATTCAATTTGATAGAAAACTCTGAAATTGTGTAATTCTTTTATTATATAAAAATATCTCTATACCCCCATTTCTCTCGTAACCTCCTCCAACTACTCAAAATTTATTTTATCTTCACCTTCTTGATTTAAAAGAAAAATGAATTGACGATTGGAGGATTTAATGTACAAATATTGTGGTATGTGTATTTACAATTGTCGTCTTTGATCATAATATACACACTTCAAGAAGGTGAAGATATTTGGACATTATCAATATTGTTAACCTTAAAAATACACAAAAGCAGTTTGATGTACAAATATTGTTAACCTTAAAAATTGGTACACAAATTTTTAAGGTAATTTCTTCAAAGAAGGTGACGACAATTGTTAACGGTCCAAATATTGTGACGACAATTGTTCAAAGAAGGTAATTTCCTACAATTGTTAACGGTCCAAATATTGTTAACCTTAAAAATTGGTACACAAAAGCAGTTTGATGGTAATATTGATCCAAATCATGTAACTTTTATCAAGAAATTACCCATGTTACGGTGTAAACATTTAGCCACATATTACTATAAGAAATCAATTAAGATTAATTTAAGCATCCCATTCACCCTAAAATTTTTACGCATGGCTACACGTGTGGATAATTTACCATGGATTATTATGGACAAACAAAATATTTCTCATCAATTTACACACGATTATCTTCATAGAGAATTTTACCCATGGATTAGCCATGACTATATTTATGGGAATTTTTGTGGTACCTTGCGAAAACCCACAAGAAATTTACCCACGCATTAAACATAATCACCAACTCAAAGAGTCGTGAGTAAACTTACCCACCGCTTGAAAATACTGTGGGTATAAAATTAGCCTCGGAGGTTTTACCCATTTATATAAGTTTGTGGGTAATCCGTGGGTATTAGTAAATTACCCACAAAATTATGTCGTTTACCCATGAATTTGGTACGTGGGTGATCGACTGGATTCTTGTAGTGTCATTCCATCTTTTGTTTTTAAGTTATGAATAAAATTCCGTGGGGTGTAGCTAACCCCGTGATTTTTTTATATAAAATTTTTTTCTTCGTTTTCCTTGGTATAATTTACTTCATTCTATTCATGCATACATAATATGACGGATATCTTTGGATATCCACAGGTTAAGCACCCTAACAATTGCTTGCCGTGTAAGTAGGTTGCAACCCTAACGGCCATAGATTCTGCATCCTTATTCTACGTGTATCTGAGACGTTAGGTACATATGAAAAGACTCCACGGAGCATGTAAGACAATATAAGTGCGATTATAAACAAAATGCATTCAGATATGATATATTACAAACATTATCAACCACGGACATCCGTAGACATATTACAAACAAAATATTATTTAAGTACCACAGGCGGTACTATGGCCAATCTAGATTATACATAGGTGGTAGAGACTTGGATCTAAGCAGCCGTGAAGATGCCTCATCTTCAGAAGCCTCTGTCTGTATAGCTGCATCCGCCAGTAGGATGGCTAGACCTTGAGGAGCATCAGTAGGCGCTGATATTGGGATGCCATCAGACCTGGCATGGTGGGCAGAGCCGACCCCATGGGTACGGCACACCACTCGGTATTTTTTTCTTCTTCTCGGCACGGCTTCTGTTGGCCGCGATGGCATCCTCCAGCAGCACCTCCTCTTGGACGGACCAGGGATCTATCGGATTGCACACCTCAGGGTAGATGAGAATCTTTAACTAAGAAGTGCTGGGACGAAGCTCGCGGATTCATTCAGGCGCGTCTTCTCCAAAATCGCTCTCTAAATGTAGGGATGCCATGAGTAAGTCTATGGGGGCATCCCTCAACTTCTCCAGCTGATCAACCAAAAGGGTATTTTAAATCCCTCAGAGCAGTAAGGGCCGCGATGTATTTCGCCTCAGTCTCAGGATCATACGCCTCAATAGCCGCTAAGTCCAACTTAGCCTCCTCGTGCTCTACCCCATACTTGAGCCCCTCGCTCATACCCTTCACAATTCCAGCGGACACGACATCTGCAAACGCTTGCCTCAGTTCCATAGATTCTGCACACTTCATAATCGCTAGGCGTAAACCATGCCCAATGACCCAGCGGCGACCTGCGATTGCCGTCAGCATATGAGGGTACAGGTCCTCATCAAAGTCAATGCTCGGCGCATCTAACCTTGCATCCATCTCTGCACACCGCTGCTCAACCTTTTCATCCTCAGATTTTTTAAACTCTTCGAAGGCGGCCTTTATTCTTTCTTTACCTGTGACCTGTGCTTGCAGAGTGGACACCTGCTGGGATAACTGATGGTTATTAACTTGGAGATCAGAAAACTGGGCACGGAGGCTTTCTAGTTCACCAGCTAAATCCACACTCTTGGCCTCCGCAGCCTTCTTCATATCTACCTTAGCCTCAAGTAGCGTTTCCAGGTTTTGGGTTCGGTTGCGAAGACCATGTACCTCCGTTTCCACTGTCCTGAGGGATCTGATTTCTTCATCAAGTTTCTTTATCTACTTTTCCCTCGCTTAGATCTTCTAGTCACGTCTGGCTATCTTGGCTGTAGCTTTCTTCAACAATCTGACCTCCTGTTCAAACCTGAGCCTTAGTTGCGAACCTATAGCCACCTGCCGTGCCAGGTTCATGTTGTACTGGCTCAAAAATTCCGTATTATGCAGATGATGCAGCTTAGAGAAGTACCCAGGCGGCACTATGTGATCCACCATGTCTTGGCACGCCTTCAGGGAGTCCAGGTGGTAATTGTTGGTCACGCCCTACCCCGGCTGATAAATACCTCCGGGTGATCCGCCTACGGAGGGGGAGGTTGATTTCCCCGAATTTAGACTCCTCATGGACAACTGGACATTCACCTCAGTGGTAGAAACATCCTCCGTGGGGATCTCATCGGCCGCTCCCTTAGAAGACATGCATTCACATTATACAGTAGGAATGACCCGTTAGTATTACTACTTTGCAAACACAACATATAAGGAAGAGCATGTTGAAAATTTATCACTTACTGGGCAATGTCTTGCACTAGGTGCGGTTGCGGTTTCGCATACGACTGAGGCTCCAGGTCACTCACAGCAGTTGGTGTGTTCTATGCAGCAAGTGGGGAGAAGGTGGAGCCAGAATCCAACCCTATTGCAGCAAGGGATTTCCTCCGCGGGTACTATGTGCGGGGCCGGATGCATGGTCTTTCCCCAGCGCCTTGGGCGATGCATTTGCCTCCGCCTCCTCATTTACTCTTTTACGGCGCATTTGCTTACGCCTTTTGTTGACAAGCGGCTCCGTAGCGGTCACCTCTTCTTTGTGCACCACCTCCTGAACGACCTCTGTGGTCGTCGCAGTCTCCACATGAGGGATCTCATATGCTAATCCCTCCTGGACATGCTCCTCCGCCCTGGCTCCTTCGGCCAATGATAGGGCATGGTCTTCATTGTCTAAGTCCAACGGCTACCTCTCGACAGTGGAAGGTGTCCCTGAGGATCCGGAGGCCATAGTTGGATCCTCCATGTCTATCACACGGCTCGCCATGGCAGTTAATAGCGGCACTTCATGGGCGGCGCGTGGCCGCATCCCAGTCTTCACCTTGAATGGGTTGAGGTTACGAATCAGGCTGAACAAATCCATTTATGCAAATACACAAGAGGAGTTAGATTATTTTCCTACCACATAAAAATAATAAAGAAAGTTTATAATACACCCACACCGGTCGTCGTCATACAGGAACGTGGGATACACGTCGTCCCCAAGGTAGTAGTTCCGACTTAGCCCTACTAGGCATAATAGGTTTTCTGGTAATCTTTGGAAGGGGGCACGGTCCGTATTCAGCAAGGTTACGTCTGAGAGCACCTCATTTACACGCGCGCCGATGTTTTTCAGGGGAGTGCATCATGCAATCAAAAAATTAATCTTATTGAGAAATCGATGTCTTACTTTATAACTATGAGGGAAGAGGAGAAAAATAGCCTGACAAGGATTAGCGGAATAGGAACCCGTGATAGGCATCTCATCCTTTGGGGCGCTTGCACGCCAATCCACAGAGGTAGGGAATATCCTCTCGTCTATCCAGAAAAAGCGATTATTCTAATTCTTCAAAGAGTCGAGGGGCTTTGTGTAGCATTGCAGGGTGTTCTTCCCAGGTCGTTTGCTAAACGACATCCATCCCGAATTATAGGAAGGGATGTAGAATACTCGAAATAGGTTCAATGTGGGAATTATGTTGTGGACACGGCAGTTGATTTCAAAGTTGCTAACTTTGGCCGCGCCTATCACTGATAGTTGTGAGAGATGAATTTGGTAGTGTCCGAGTATGTCAAAGGGAAATTGTGAAAGAGGGATGCGGTAGTTTGCGAATTCAAAGAATCTGGTGTAAACACCGACTTTGCCCTCTAGAAAATTCACGATGGTTTCCCCTAGGCCAGGAACCTTCGGATGCAAGTTCTTTGGAATACCATACTCCGAAGTAAACTCGAGCAGATACTCTCCGGAGATGGTTAAGACGGCACCTTCTAATTGTATTGTGTCCCTACCCATTTTTATTAAGTTTTTATAGATGGCGTGGTGTACTAACCTGTGATTAAGGAATTCCGTGGAATTAAACGTTTGTGCGGCTGCGTGCGTGAAAATGGCGGTTTGATTTGAAAACTGAGTAAACTTGCACAGTGGTTGCTTGCCCTATTTATAGTATGTCCTCGACAGATGCGCCTGGTTGGATGATTGACATGTGTCCCCCACTTACTTTTTGGATGGCTATGATTGCGAGGCAGACGAACCAGTTGCTGGGCCCACGTGTCCCATCATCCAACCGTTTTCGCCGTTTCTCGATCCACGGGTACTATTATTACGCTATAGGGATCAGCATGCGTTTTTGGAGGTTACGTGTTTCTGGCAAGGACCGCGGTATTTGTAGTCTAGGAACCGTGACCGTGGTCCCGGCCACGGCCACACCTCCTAGACTGGGGGGACATGATGACGTATAGTATGGACTGGCCTGGCCCACTCATACTATTATGGGCTTGGTAGCTGATAATAGGCCTCCGGCCCATGTATTAGGGTCGCGGCCGCCAGTCCGCTGTCCGCGGCCGCGGTATATTCACAAGATATTCCTAAAGATAACTTAACTAAATAAGAGATATGCTTTACTTATTTAAACCAGCTAGGATAATGCCAAATCTCTAAAACTTCGGCCGTATCTTGAGCCGCAAGTCATGGAAACCCTAAAGGTTATTTAGCCTATAAAAGGAACATGATCGTCATCAATGCAGGTATCTTCTACAAGCTAAAACCCTACTTATGCTCGATAACTCTCAAAAACCATATACTTACTCGCACGCCGGAGTTCAATCGTGGGATCCGCTCTCACGATAAGATTAACGGTGCTTTCTTCCTTGTGCAGGGTCCTCCAAACAAGTTCACTTGGTACAAGAACAAGGTGCTACATATCCGAATAGCTGCCTATTCGGACCTAACAAGACATGACCTAACTTTTGTATCAACACACTTAAAATAATGTTAAAAATCGACTTTAAAAAATCAAAACAAAACAATCATTTTAAGACTAAAGATTTAATAAGTATTTAGAAACAAATAAAGCCGCCACCATTCATAAGCTGCCGGCTAGTCAAGTGTCAAACCCCTTTTTATATATTCATTTATTTATTTATAGTTAATAAAATGGTTGTTAGCAAAACAAAATACTAAATCAAATGGATTAAAATACTAAGTCAAAGCTAGAGTTTTATTTAATGAAAACTTGAACTAGTTTCGTCATGAACTTGCCCTAACAAGGCTAGACTTGAACTAGTTTATACTCGAAAAGTTACGAGTTTAAATTGTACTCTTGCTAGTGTTCGTCGTCAATGTTTAGTCGAAAACTTGTCACATGTCTAGTAACGTTGAACATGGCTTCGAAATAGTAAGACCTTCAAACTCGTATGCTTGTCAAAAAACATGTAATCGTAGAGTAGCTCTGAAAATGGCGTATCGACATAAGTTCGTTACCTATTTGAGCTAACACTCGGATAGAAAAACCACATGTAAACCATTTTGGCATTATTTTGTATTCTTATTGCCTGTCTATTTACACTTTTATAGAGTTCTAAAGGTTCCAAATCAAAGAGTCCAAAAGTAGGTTTAGAAATGTTTTAAGGATGTTTCTTTGCGTATGTATTTTATGTAAAATTAAGTATCAATCAAGGTCATGGTCACATAGTAAAGCAAAAAGTCAACTCGATCTTTCATTTCAATAACGATACGTGCTAGTAAAGATTTGTCGATTGATAAGACATCGATGGCAAGTTCATGATAAAAAATACAATGTTTTAAAAATCGGTTTTTAAATTGATCCGGCCGAGCCACCGGGTCACGGTTTAACCGGGTTTTCCGGCCAAAACCGGCTTCCGGTCACCCGACCGGTTCACGGTTCAACCGGCCGGGTCAACCCGGGTTTTAAAACATTGAAAAAATATAAGCTTCAAGTTTTTTTTACTTCTTTGTTAATACGTAATAGAATACAATTTTTTTATCATAATATAATATGTTTCATATTTTTTGTCAATTTAATATTTTTAACTTGTTAAATTTAATATTTTATATTTCATACTCTCAGTTTTATAATAAAATAAAATAGTTGTGAAAGTGGGTCAAACTATGGGGTATAATATGGAGGGTTGTGTAAATAATTTGTCTTGAGATCATTGCATCATAGAGTGTCGATGGTTGATCGATGAACTTTCTTTCTCTTAATATTCAAGGCCTTGCCCAAAAGGCCAAAAAAGATTGGGTCAGAGACTTGTGTGTTAAAAATAAAGTGAATTTTTTGGCGATTCAGGAAACCAAGATGGAGAAGATGGAGGTTATGAACGCCATCCTCAAGTTTACTTCCACACACTTGCAATATTACCTAAAAGGAAACAAAATAACACCATCATTAGCAGAGCTACAACATTAGGTAAAATGGAGTAGAAAAAAGTTAAGCTAAAAAAGAAGAAGAAACTACATTAATGAGAGAATTTACTTATAAACATTGGAATAAGCATATACACGAATGATTGAAACCCTAATCAATTTTCCTCCCTTCAACCCCTCCCCATCTTTTTCCTTGATCTTTCATTCAATCAAAAAAAAATCCCCTAATCTTCAAAAACCCTAATCAATTTTCCTCCCTTCAACCCCTCTCCATCTTCTTCCTTGATCTTTAACAGTCAAGGGGCGGATGAGTTTAACTCTTTCATTTTTAACGCGGGTCTTGAAGAGGTTCCTTTAGGCGGAAGTACATTCATGTGGTGTCATAAGTTGACTACGAAAATGACGTAAAAAACTTGATAGGTTTCTTGTATCATATTTATCTGTTCACTATTTGTCCTCATATTAGTGCTATCACTCTTGAGAGGTATTTATCTGATCATCGCCCTATTCTTCTCCGTGAGGCTGCAAATGATTATGGTCCGGTTCCGTTTCGTTTTTTTCATCACTGGCTTGAATTGGATGGATTTAGTAAATTTGTTGTAGATACGTGGAATATAGCTCCTGTTGATGTGTCTAATAGGATGCGAAATATGGTGGGTAAGATGAGATATCTCAAGTTAAAGATTCGTGAATGGATCAAAAGTAATCGGCCTAACCGAAAGGAATTGGTTGATAGATACGGATGTTGGATGTGCTTATTGACAAGGGTGATAGGACGGATGCGGTGGTTACAAAAAGGATGGAGGTGATTAATTCCATGCTACAATTAGATCATCTTCATGCTTTGGATATGGCGCAAAAGGCGAAGATTAAGTGGGCTGTTGAAGGGGATGAGAATACTCGTTTCTTTCACGGGATACTGAACAAAAAACGTAACCAACAAAATATTCGAGGGGTCATGGTAGATGGAGTGTGGAATGATAAGCCGCAAAATGTTAAAAATGAATTTCTTATACATTTTCAGAAAAGATTCGAGAAACCATTGGATGGTCGTGCTACTGTTGAGATGAGCTATCCGAGATCTCTTTCAATCGAGCAACAGGAGGGTCTTGAATGTGAGGTGACTTTACAAGAGTTGAAAACGGCAGTGTGGGATTGTGGTATGGACAAATCCCCGGGTCCGGACGGATTTACGTTCGGTTTCTATCGTCATTTTTGGTCGACTATTGAAGAGGATGTGTTCGGTGCTGTTAAACACTTTTTTACTCATGGTGATATTCCTAAAGGTTGTAATTCTTCTTTTGTTGCTTTGATCCCGAAAGTTCCTGATGCAAATTTGGTTAATGATTTTAGACCAATTAGCCTCATTGGAAGCATTTATAAGGTTATTGCGAAAATTCTGGCGAATCGTCTTGTCGGGGTTTTGGGAATCATTGTGAATGAGGTTCAATCGGCTTTTATCACGGGGAGACATATTTTAGATGGTCCGCTCATTCTTAATGAGGTAATGCAATGGTGCAAAAGTAAGAAAAAGCAGTTGTTTTTCAAGGTTGACTTTGAGAAAGCTTATGATTTGGTCCGTTGGGATTTTTTGGATGATGTTCTTAAAAAGTTTGGTTTTGGCAATAAATGGTGTAAATGGATTCATGAGTGCTTGTGGTCTTCAAGAGGTTCTATTCTTGTTAACGGCAATCCTACCGAAGAGTTTCAATTCTTCAAAGGTTTGAAGTAAGGTGACCATTTGTCTCCTTTTTTATTCATTCTCATTATGGAAAGTTTTCATCTATCTTTTTAGCGGGTTGTTGACGTTGGAATGTTTAAGGGTATTAAGTTAAGTCAGTCATTGAGTTTATCGCACATGTTCTATGCGGATGATGCGGTGTTTGTGGGACAATGGAGTGATGGTAACATTAATACTCTTATTCGTGTTGGATTGTTTCTATAGTGCATCCGGTCTTAGAATTAACATGAGTAAAAGTAAGATTATGGGAGTTAATGTGAAGGATGAGAAGGTGAAACATGCAGCTTCTAAACTTGGTTGCCTTACTTTCAAAAGCCCGTTCTTGTATTTAGGGACTAAAGTTGGAGCCACAATGTCTCGGGTGAGTGATTGGAAGGAGGTTGTCGAGAAGGTGAAATCTAGATTATCAAAATGGAAGATGAAAGCTTTATCCATCGGAGGACGGTTAACGTTGCTAAAGTCGGTGTTAGGTTCGATTCCTATTTTTCATATGTCCATTTTTAGAGTTCCTTCGAGTGTTCTTAATATGTTGGAATCTATTCGTAGTCATTTTTTTAACGGTCACGAGCTAGGCAGCAATAAAGCTACGTGGGTGAAATGGAGTAGAGTTTTGACTGCTATTGATCATGGTGGTCTTGGGGTGTCTAGCTTATATGCGTTAAATAGAGGTTTAATGGTTAAATGGTTTTGGAGGTTTTATAGTCAAAAAACGTCTTTATGGGCAAATGTTATAAAGGCTATTCACGGTGAGGATGAGAACGTGGATAAGGCGCATTATATTGGTGGACGGACTTGCTGGACGAGTATTGTGCATGAAGTTAAGGTTTTATGTAGTCAAGGGGTGAACATTTTAGATTGTATGCGGCTTAAGCTGGGTGATGGGGAGAATACTAATTTCTGGAAGGATAATTGGTGTAGTGAAGGTATTCTTAAAGATCTATTTCCTCGGTTATATGCTCTTGAGTCGTGTAAATTGGTGAATGTTTGCACAAAGTTAAATGACCCTAGCCTGGTGAGTTCTTTTCGACGTCATGTTAGGGGTGGAGCTGAACAGATTCAACTCGACAACCTTTCTGATATGATTAGCTCGGTTAATTTAGTGCCTATAGCCGATAGGTGGGTTTGGAACTTGGAGAGTTCGGGTGATTTTTCGGTGTCTTCTATTCGGAAGGTTATCGATGAGAAGCGCTTTCCGAGTGTTTGCTCAAAGACTAGGTGGGTTAAGTACGTCTCGATTAAAGTGAATGTTCTTGCATGGAAAATCAAGATTGATGGCCTTCCTACGCGGTTTAACATTTCTCGTAGAGGTATTGATATTCATTCCATTTTGTGTCCTGTTTGTGATGGCGGGGTCGAGTCTTCGGAGCATTTGTTCTTTTGGTGTCATTTGTCAAAACAGATTGCTCGCAAGGTTTCTTTATAGTGGAACGTCGCTTATGTCGATGTTAATTCGTATGCTGAGTGGTATTCTTGGATAGTGTCTTTACGTATTGCGGCGAAATCTAAATTGATGTTAGAAGGTGTGTTCTATACTATGTGGTGGCAGTTATGGACGTATCGTAACAAGCTCCTTTTTGATGATAAAGTTCCATCGAAGACGGTTATTTTTGATAGTGTTGTTTTTAGTTCATTTTATGGGTGTAGGTTCAGAAGTAAAGCCTTGTTTAGTTGCAACGAATGGCTAAAAAATCCCTATCTTATTGTTTTGTAATTCTAGCTACTTGCTAGTGTTTTCTTTGAAATAAAATCGCCGTTCAAAAAAAACAACAGACTCAAATTTCATAAATCTAGGCGATCAGTAATTCAACATGACAATGTGAAACAAGGAAAATACTCTGAACATAAGTTGGTGATATATGTCGATGTACTTTCAAAAAGAAAAAAAGTGTTTATTCTTATGTGGTACAATTTATGTAACGACAACGTGTCCATATGCATTAATTTAGTCGACAAAGATAGAATGACATCAAGAAAATTAAAGAAATGCTACATCCACATAAATTTTACATAAACAAATCCACATAATAATATGTCAATCAATTATAGGTGATGAAAATAAGTAAGAAAAAATACACTAAAACATGATTGGTCAATTATATTTGCCACATCATTATGTGGGAGTTTGTTTGTAAATTTATGTGGATGTAGCATTTCTCATTAATGAAAATTAGCTGTACTACTCAACAACCGTCTACTTAAATTTTGATTAGATTCTTAAAAATATATTAGGCTTTTTAGTGCAAGACTTATGGCCCACTTGATACTATTTTTATCTTAGTAAAATCAAAATGTTACGCTATTGATTACGACTTAATGGACATGTTCCCATAACTAACAATTTAATATTTATTTTTTTAAAAGGCAATATATAGCAGCCTAGGATTATATCAAGTCCTAAAAAGGAAAGAAAAGTACCAATCAATTACGGTGTACTTAAATTTGATCATTTCCATAATTAGAGTTATAAATTTTTTTGCAATAGAGACTTTCATTACAAAAAAGAAAAAGAAAAGAAAATGACTTAACGCGTTTATCAAATAAAAATGTGTAGATTGATGGAAACACTATAAGATTGGGTGTCTTTTTTGTCATCGACCCCATAAAGAATAGCTTTCAGCAACTATCTTGGCTTAGTGGACACTAGAATGAGCACTAGCTGAGACTCGATCTTTTGATCGTTTATCTACAAAATCTCTTGAGGAGGCTTACATATTTTTCGAAAATGGGGGCAACTAAGCCAAAATTCTTTCGATAACTTAACGAGTTTATAGTATGGGGACTAATATGAACTTATCACACATAAATAGCAAATGAGATATTTAAACAATTTCTAAGTATAGTTATTAATTACTAGTAACTTACACCTTAGTCCTTAAAGTTAAGTGAAAACTAATCAAGAATGAGAAAACCGAGAATAGTTTTTCAACTTTGTGTATTTTAAGAAATATATCAATTAAAAAGTATCACTCTCATTTTTGGGCTCATTACAGAGTCATGGACTAAAAGAACAATTTTGTATGCGTGCAGGGGTGTTGATCGGTTCGGTTATCGGGTCGGTTATTGGGTTAGTTCGGTTAAAATTTTTTTTGGGTCATCTCGAAAACCGAACTGGACCGAACTAGAATTCAATCGAATCGAACCGAAAAAACCGAGAACCGAATTTGAATTTGGTTTGGTTTTTGGGTCGAATAACCCGAATTACACTATTTATTTAAAAAAAAATAAAAAATACACAGTATTTAGCAAAAAATATTATTTCAAAAATAAAAAGTGTTTTTTATATTAGGATAAAATTTTATTGATATTTTTTATATATACAAAATTAGATGCTAAATACATAATTTAAAATTAGCAACAAACACCATTTAAAATTAGATACTAAATAAATAATTTAGCAACGATTTCTAATTGTTGCTAGTGGCATTTTTTTCTAATAGTGGTTAGTGTCAACACTTACGTAAATGTATGTATGCATACATACATATATATTATATACATCTTTTTAACTATTGTTTCCGTCGTCGTGTTAGTCGACTAATCACATGGTTTGACCTTATCATCACACAAAATTAAACTTGGAAGTTGTGTACACTTCATTTGCACATCCATGTATTAGTCTAGCAAGTATTAGTCTCATTTAATGTATGATCGATCTTCTCAATCTACACATTGTAATTTAGACATGTGTTTCTTTTTTCGCTGCATAACTATAGATACATTAAATAGAAAAATGTCCATTTTGAGATAATAAATGTATAGTGGGCCTAATGGGCCTAGGATGTAAAGTTTAGATGGTTTAGTTGTTATTTTTGAAAGACATGCATGTAGAACTAAGGACAGAAAATGAAGACACATATATTACCGACTAGTGCATTTTGGTGTTAAAGCTTTGCATATGAGGTGAATCATCGAGCACATATCGTTGTCCGTCACCAGTGATGGGTCAAAATCTCATAAAAAATCATGTAACAAATAACTAAATTAAATTATCTAGTTTTTACTATTAGAAGCTTAGCAAACTAGGGGTGTTGATCGGTTCAGTTATCGGGTTGTTCGGTTAAATTCTTTTTTTGTCAACCCGAAAATCGAACCGAACCAATATCCAACCCGAAAAGTGAATTTGTAGTTCCGTTCGGTTCGGTTTGGTTTTACCAAATTTCGTTCGGTTATTAGTTCGATTCAGTTGTTTTCAATTCGTTTTGGTTTTGATTTTCGATTTATTCGATTTTTTTGATTTTTCTCCTCAACCCTAAACAAAAATATTACAAGAGTTCGCAAGCGTGTGCGATGAGAGTATAAGGCCCATCAAAACCATAAACAATGTCATTTTATTCACTTTATTTATACACTTTATTTTTAAAAGAATACAATGTTACGATACATGGAGTTTAACTTGTTCAATCTCGGCATTTTACGATTAACTACATATGCATAAAACAATGTCATTTTATTCTTTTTCTTCCAATCCTAGGCCCGCCTCACTTGCGTCACATAAATGACAAAACATGTTAACAACTACCGTAATACGTAAGCTTTCGCTTGATAATTAATAGACGTAACAAGCTATTATACATCACTTCTTAAAGCACAAGGTATCATAACTTGCATAACATCAAAAAATGTTGTCACCTCAGCGTCACATCATCGTTCGCATATTCAACACCAACACATCAAAAAGCCACTTCGCTCATAACACCTCATAAAACCATCCTTTTGGAACCCATTTTTTTCTTTTTCATTTATTTAAACAAAATGAATATCTCAGTTATTAAATAAAAATACAAATTACAATATTCAAAAAATACATACGGATTTTTAAAAACATACATAGACAAAATCTTCTTGCCGAATATGATCCATAATGTTTCGTTGAAGACTAATATGCATTTCTTTGTCCCGTAATTCTTTTGCCTTTCGACGTTTGACTTCGCATCTTTCGATCTACGTACGTTGCATATTTGGTCCCGGATGAATAAACATCTCGTTGAACTCACTTATCGCAAACTCTTGATCTTTTAAAATCATGTTATGCATTTTGATGCAAGAATATGTGATTCTACGTATCTTGTTGACATGATATTGACGTGTCGGTTGTTGTATTATTCCCTAACGTCCCTGGAGAACAACAAAAGCACCTTCGACGTCCTTTCGTGCACTTTCTTATCGCCTTTCAGAGTAACCATGTTTCTCGTCTTGTGCGATCAAAAACGATTTGATGAAAGTTGCTCATTGTGGGTAAACCCCGTTGGCTAAGTAATACCCCTTTTCAAACTCAACTCCATTTACCTCAAACCGAGCTATAGGGATGATGTCATCAAGAAGGTCGTCGAATAACAAAGAATTATCTAAAACATTAATATCGTTATTCGCACCCGCTACCCCAAAAAATGCATGCCAAATCAACAAATCTTGCAAACCAACAATTTCAAGCATTATAACTGGGTATTTTTTATCACCCCTACCATATTGCCTCTGTCATGCTTTCGGATAATTTTTCGATTCCAAATGCATACAATCAATGCTTTCAAGCATTCCCGGAAAACCATAAACATGCTCATGTCTTGCATATACATTTTGATTGTCTATAAAGGTTGGTTTTCTTAAATACTCCGGCATGAACAAATCAATAACACACTTACTAAATTTGCGATATGCTCACCCATTTGCAAATATTCATCAAATGGATAGGGTGAGGTGATGTATGCCAATTGGCGTATGACGGATGTGCATTTCATAATGGTACTAAAACTCAATTGACCCGTAGTATCAAGTCAGACTGTAAAGAATTTAAAATGCTTTAGAAGAGGATCGATAATATAAGATAGAATATCTTCGACTATATCTAGAAATATATCTGACTCATGTGATATCTTCTTTGAAAATAGTATAATGGATACTTACAACCTTCAATAAAATAATCGCGCACCAACGTTCCTCGACATCGTCACGTTCACGGTAGGTCGGGTTACAGGTAAACCAAGGTTGGGTTTGTTCTTGTTGCAACCATTGGATATACTCTTACATTTGCATCATAAAGTAAACGTCGGTCTTCATCATCGACCTTAGAAAAGTTGTTACGTTCTTCATCACTTTGATTCGGATCAATTGTGAACGAATAAGTTTTTTTGTAGAGAGGATTTGAGTTTTTTGTGTGAAAAATGGTTAAATGAGGTATAATAGATATAAGGTGGGTATTGAAAAAATTAAAAGTAACCGTTGAAAGTAGCCCAACGGCTAGTTTTTTCAAATAAACCAAGTTACAACGCGCGTTGTGGTATAACTCCAGCACCAACAGCGTTGCAACGTGCATGGGCGGTGTTATAACACGGCATAACGCCCGGCTAGACGTTATGTTACCGTGCCCTCTTAGCTAATTGGTTGTGAAATCGTTTGAATCTTTTCAAAAATAATTATTTGAAATTGTAAACGCTATGAAGTCTTTTAGAAAAATACGATGTTTTACAAATAAAAAGCTTTTATAATAAAAAATAGGGTAAATTACACTGTTGGTCCCTCTACTCCATCTCGTTTTCCCGTTTGGTCCCTAGATAATGGATACTCTCATACGGGGCCCTTTTTTGGCGTTGTTGTTAACCTTTTGGTCCCTGAAGCCCTGTTATACGTAACGACGGTTATCTTCGTCGTTATCCTGGCCACGTCGCCCGTCCACTGAAGGGCAGAATTGTCTTTTTACTTTATATTTTGATTGCGTCGTTGGTCCCTAATGACTTTGTTAATAAAGTGTTTTTTACTGTTTAATTTTTTGTCTTTTTTCGATTGCACGGTTCGTCCCTGTGAGGTGTTTTTTCTCGCTTTCTCCCGCCATTATGTTTTATAACCGCCAAGTTTCTTTTCCAAACTAGTAACCAAAAACTCCTTAATCTATATCATCTACAATGACCCCTCTTAATCTAAACCCCTATTTGCATTTTTGTTTACTTAATGCATAAATCAAAACATAAAAACAAAATAACTACTGCATGCATAAATCAAAACACTTGATATACAAGTAACAGGGTAACACCTTCAAAAGATTAGATTTACAGCCAGAAGATATAAAAAGCGAATCTATGAAAACCTAATCATTTAAATCCATTCTAGCCACATGACCTTCCTTTTCATGGATACCAGCTAGAGTTTCAGCCATCACATATGTCAAAGCGGCAAGCTTAGCAGTTTCTATAGTGTGAGTTTGTTTCAAACACTCCAAAGAATCAACAGCCACCCCACGATTTCCCAAATCGTCCATCTCACAAATCCACACACGGCGCTTGGCGCTTTTCCTCCTCAAGTCATCACAACAATCACGAAGGAATTTTAGCAACCCTTCTTCTTTGGCAATCTCTTACACAAACCAAAACGCATACGCTTATGTAACTACATCAATCCGGTAATCTCTATAAGTTCATCCAAAACCTTAAAAGTGGTCATTGAATAAAATTTTAGGTAAGCAATTTAGATGTATCTGTGAGATGAAATGAGTGGGAAAAGATATAAATAATTAAAAATATCGATTTTCGTGCATAGAAGCTGAGATATCATCATTGCGAGTAGAAAATAAAGTGCCGTCGCAACTGCGTATGATCATTTAAGTCTGGGTACAAAAGACTAATTTGCATCATCAGTCTTTATTGTTTACAAAAAATTACATGAATAGTCCCTATGTATTTAAGTCTTTTCCTATTTAAACGAGTGTTGACTTTGTGTTTCTCCGGCACACATATTTTAAAAAACTTTTCACATATACTCCATTTAATTCTCATTACCAAACCTGACTCTTCACTCCCAAAACCCAACAAACCCTAGATCAAACTTTATATCAATGGCAGATTCCTGGAAAGCTATGAGCTTAAATAAGTTTGTAGTAAAGGATGGCATGATCGATTATGTTTTACACAAGTATGGGAGTAACTGGCCGGTTCATGATGTTGTAGCTGATGACATACTCGATGATTTATTAAAAAAAGAGTGGGAGCAACAGCGACGTGTAAAATGTAAGTGTACAAGGAATGTATTATCTTGCATGTTGTTGCTATTGCATTGACCTATTTTGCCACTTGTTCTTATTATGTTATTTTACCTATCATTTTAGTTGTGGCATATGTATTGAGTGTTTGTTATATGTGTATATGACAAAAGAAAGGTAATAGAAATGAAGATTCTAGAGCTTCTTGAACAGAGGATTGAGAAAGTTGAAAAACATCTTAACAAGAAAAAACAGATAATGGATATTAACAAGGGAAAAGAGAAAATGGTGATGGAAAGAGGTAATAGTTGTTTTTAAGCATATTGCATAGGTATTAGACTGTTAGGGAGGGTAATTTACTTTATATATTAATTAGGAAACTAAGTTTATAACTTAGTAAACTAAATTTAGGAAACAATTGATTTCATCCAAATACCCCTTTAAGTTTAAGGTACTTTATAAAATAAGCTGAATTGAACCAATGTACCTTAGAAACTAAGTTTAGGAAACAATTGTTTTAATCCAAACTCCCTTTTAAGTTAAATGTATCTTATTAAATAAGTTGTATTGAACCAATGTACATTTGGTAACTAAGTTTAGAAAACAAGTTGATTTCATCCAAACACCCCTTTAAGCTTAATGTACCTTAGGAAATAACCTGAATTGAAGTAATGTGGATTTGGAAACTAAGTTTACCAATCATATCTTATTGGCAGAGGTCATAATTATTAAATCAGACACAAGTTGTAATCATAAACCTTTTCAAGTTACCTATGGTGAAAGCTCTGATCAAAACCCTTTTCAAGCTACCCCTACTGAAAGCTCTGATCATAACCCTTTTTAAGTTACCTCTGATGAAAGCTCTGATCATAACCCTTTTCAAGCCACCTCTGATAAAAGCTCTAATGATACCTTAAAGTCAAGCTCTGAGGATATTTGTAGCTCTGATTCTACTTGGAAAAAAATGATTCTAAAGGTAAACCAGGGTCTAGATCTACACAGGTGCAAAAAAAGCTTTTAATGGTAAACAAGGGTCAAGCTCTGCAAAAGCAAAACAAGCTACTATTCTATCAGGGATTTTATAGTTTTATGATGATTTAAGTTTAGATGAGCAGAGGACTATTTTAATGGTAGACCGGGGTCAAGCTCTAGAAATGCAGCAATCACCAAACCTAAAAAACCCAAATCAAGGTCAAAACATCTTGCACCCACAACACCTAGAACAGGGTCAACCTGTACAACTCTTCTTGTTCTAACAAAAAGGCCACCTCCAGTGACGAATTGCGTTTTGGGCCTTGTAGCTATTAAAACTTGGCAACAAGTTCTGAATAAGGAATTTAGAATTAATAAATCTAAAGAAGATGTTGGAGGAACTTCATATGTAAGGAGGAAAGGTAAAAGAAAGATGATGTAGGAACTTCAGTTTGTGTTTGTGAAGCTTGTGCAGGTGTTTGTGAAGATGGTGTATGTTCATCTTTTGGTTTATTGAAAAAACATGTAACTTTGACATTGTTGTTTTGGTATTGGTACATTTAATTTTGCTTCTTTTTTATATTTAACTTTATTGTGGTTAGTAAAACTTAACTGTTTGTGCATTTTGCATATGGTGCTTTTACCTGTATGTGGTGCGAATGACTTTTTAAAGTCAAAATGCAGCATAATTTGTGTTCACATCCTAATCTATTTTAACCTTTGTACACCCATGTTGACTAGTAAAGGTTAAACTTATAAATATATTACTTGAACAATCAAAAGCATAGAATGCTAACTAAACTGGATCTGCCTTAGGACAGACCCAAAAGACCTAAAGTAGTCAATCTAATAGCAAATTCAAACAAACATTATTGTTGGGTTTAAAAGACTTCAAGATATTCTTAGAGTTACTGCTGCTCAGTTATATATTAGTGCTGTCAAGCGTAACTTAGTGCTGCTGGTAATACTAAATTATGCTAAGTAGTTAGTACTGGAAATATAAAAGTTACTACTACTGGTTACTACTGTTAGTATAATTAGTACTGTTAGTATAAAGTTACTGCTGCTAGTAGAAGTTAAGACTGCTCAGAAATAAAGACTGAAAATATATTAAGTAGTTATTACTGCTAGTACAATAGTTAGTACTGCTAGTGTATGTTAGTACTGCCAAAGTAAGCTTCTAAGTAGTTAATGCTGCTTGTGCTCAGTTACAACTGCTGAGTGATTACTACTGCTGGAAGGATTATGCTAACAGAGAAGGGATAAAGATTGATTGGAGAACAAGAATACTTACTAAGATAAGTATTAGTTATTTGTAAATAATATATGTATAACTTATTCATTTAAGAGATTACGTTTGTTTATAGAAGAGATCTTGATAAGTTAGTAAAGTATTGTAAGCCTTGTAGGACTCCTTGGTGTATAAAAGGAGGTCCTATTACGTAATGTTAGATGTACATTTTTGATATTCATAGCTTCAAGGTTTTGTAAACCCTAACACTATTAAGAGTGTTCATTTCATATTGAGGCTGAAAGTTTGGTAATATGTCTTGTTATTTATTTTGTTACTGTTTTATAAAGAATTCTTATTAGTATCATTGACTAGATTCCGCATAGTCTTCGATATTCATAATCAAAGTTTCTACCATAGTTATCTTGGATTTAGTCAATACAACTAAGCTTCATACAAGCTAAACAAGATCTATTCAAGTGGGATCAACAAGTGGTATCAGAGCTTGTTGAGAAACTTTAAATTAGAAGAAACAATCTACACATATCAGAACTATTTGTTTGTGATAACATAGAGGCAGGATCTTCAACAATGGTTACTGCTGCAAAACTTCCAGTACTCAATCCAGGAGAATTTAAGATTTAGAAAATGAGGATAGAACATTACTTCCTAATGACAGATTATGCTCTTTGGGAAGTAATAGTAAATGGAGACTCACCTCCACCAAAGAGAACTGTTGATGGTATTGAGCAAACATATCATCCTATAACTGCAGAGGAGAAGTTAGCAAGGAAGAATGAGTTAAAGGCAAGAGGTACACTGTTGATGGCTCTTCCAAATGAATATCAACTAAAGTTTAATACCTACAAATGTGCCAAGACTCTGATGGAAGCCATAGAGAAAAGGTTTGGAGGTAATAAGGAGTGAAAGAAAACTCAAAAGACACTTCTAAAGCAACAGTATGAGAATTTCAATGGATCAAGCTCAGAAGGACTTGATCAAACCTATGATAAGCTTCAAAAGCTTATCAGTCAGCTAGAGATTCTGGGTGAAACTATTTCTCAAGATTATATGAATCTAAAGTTTTTAAGAAGTCTCCCATCAGAATGGAAGACTCATACCTTGATCTAGAGAAACAAACCTGATTTAGACACCTTAAGCATGGATGACCTATACAACAATCTAAAGATTTATAAAACTGAAGTTAAAGGGTCATCAAGCTCAAACCAAAATTCATAGAATGTGGCTTTTGTGTCTTCCAATAACTCTGGCAGTTCCAATTAAGCTTATGGTTCTAACTCTGCCAATACTGATAGTATGAGTGATGCTGTGATCTATTCTTTCTTTGCAAACCAATCTAACAGTCCACATTTAAATGATGAGGACTTACAACAGATTGATGTTGATGACTTAGAAGAGATGGATCTAAAGTGGCAGATGGCTATGTTGACCATGAGAGCCAGAAGATTTCTAAATATAACTGGAAGGAAGATTAATCCAAATGGTTCTAAGACCATAGGGTTTAACAAATCAATGGTGGAATGTTATAACTGTCATAAAAAGGGTCATTTTACAAGGGAGTGTAGGGCTCTGAGAGAGAACAGAAACAGAGAACCTGTAAGGAGGAATGTGGCAATGGAAACAACAGAGACAAAAGCTTTGGTGGCTCAAGATGGACTTGGATATGACTGGAGTGATCAGGCTGAAGAAGGACCTACAAACTTTGCACTTATGACATATACATCTTCAGGTTCTTCAAGTTCTTCAAGCTCAGATTCTGAGGTATCTACTTGTTCTAAAGCATGTTTAAAATCTTTTGAAACTCTCAAAGAACATTATGATAATCTGACAAAAGATTTTAATAAGTCTCAATTAAATGTAGGTGCTTATATAGCTGGTCTAGAATCTGTAGAGGCTAGACTAGATATGTATAAAAAGAATGAGGTTGTTTTTGAAGAAGACATAAAGAATTTAAAACTTGATATTAAGTTGAGAGACAATGCACTAACAAATCTTAGAAAGAAATTTGAAAAAGCTAAAAAGGAAAGAGATGATTTAAAACTTACCTTAGAAAAGTTTGGAAATTCATCTAAAAATCTAAGCAAACTGTTAGAGATTCAAGTAAGTAATAAGTTCAAGACTGGTGTAGGGTTTGATAGTCAAGTAGTTGATAGTCATGTGTTTGATAGTCAGGAAAATGAAAGGTACAAACCAAGTGAAGGGTATCATGATGTTCCCCCTCACTATACTGGGAACTTCATGCCCCCTAAATATGATTTGATACTTGCTGATGAGGGAGAATATGTTTTTAGTGAGTCAGTAACTAGTATACCCGATGCTGCAACAAGTGAAGCTAAGACCAGTGTGTCAAAACCTAAGTATGTTGGTGAACCACTTATTGAAGACTGGATATCTAACAGTAAGGATGAGAATGAGACTGAGTTTAAGTCTAAACAGAGAAAACCTAGTTTTGCCAAAATAGAATTTGTTAAATCTAATGAGCATGTAAAAACACCTAGGGAGTCTGTTAAAAAGGTAGAGAACAAAAAGCAAGCTAAATACCCTAGGAAAGACAGTCAAAGCCCTAAAGGTAACCAGAGAAACTGGAATAACTTGATGACTCAGAAATTAGGAAGTAATTTTGAGTTTAAAAATAAAGCTTGTTATGAATGTGGCAGTTTTAATCATTTGATCAAAGATTGTGATTTGTATGAAAAGAAAATGGTAGAGAAAACTGTATGGAACAATGCTAGAAGGGCAAATCATCAAAATTCTCAAAGAATGACTCACCCTCATCCAAAAGGAAATTTTGTTCCAAAAGCAGTCTTAATGAAATCTGGCATTAAAACACTTAATACTGCTGGGCAAAACTTTTCAAAAGCAGCAGTATCAGTTAATACTGCCAGACCAATTAATACTGCCTACCCAAGACCAACAGTGAATAGTGCAAGGACAGCATCAAATGTTTTTAATAGAGCACATACACATGTTAGAAGGCCCTTTAACAAGTCTACAACAAATAAGAACAGTAATTTAAAAGAAAAAGTTAATACTGTTAAGGGAGATGTTACTACTGCTGGGCCAAAAGCAGTAGTAAGTGATAATAAGGGAAATGAGGCTAATGTTGTTAAGGCCTCAGCATGTTGGGTTTGGAGACCAAAGCAAAAGGTTTTAGACCATGTCTCTAGACACAATGGTGCATCAATGAATTTTAAAAGATTTGACTATGTTGATGCACAAGGCAGATCCAAGTCTGTAATGGCTTGGGTCCCCAAGAGAGCCTGATTCTCTTATTTTTGTGCAGGGCAATCCACAGCTAGAATTGCAGGAAAAAGGAGTAATTGACAGTGGATGCTCTAGGCACATGACTGGAAACATGTCCTACCTCTCAGATTATGAAGAAATTGATGGTGGATTTGTTGCATTTGGAGGAGATCCTAAAGGAGGTAGAATCACTGGTAAAGGTAACATCAGTACAGGTAAAATGGATTTTGAAGATGTGTACTTTGTTAAGGAGCTTAAGTTTAACCTTTTTAGTGTCTCACAAATGTGTGACAAGAAAAACAATGTTCTTTTTACAACAATGAGAGATATAGTGAGCTGAAAAATAGAAAGATATCTTGTAAGAATCAAAATTGATGATGGAAATGCTTTTTGGAAAGAAATTGGGGTTAATACTGGTGTCTTAAAGTTAATACTGCTGAGCTTAAACTTAATACTGCTAAGCTTAAGTTAATGTTGTTAGGCTTAATTTACTACTGTTGGTATTAGTTTATGCTGCTAGGCATACACTTACTGCTGTTAGGCATAAGTTAATGCTGCCAGGCATAACTTACTACTGCTGGGTTAGTTAATACTGTTAGGCTTAACTTAATGCTGCCAGTTCAAGTTAATGCTGTTGAGGGTGATTTTATAAATACTTCGATTAAGGGTTTCAATCACTCATTCGATCGATTTTATACCTTGATATACTCTCTAATCATAAACCCTAACTCAATTTTATCATTTAATCATCAAAACCCATCACAATGTCGACCCCAAAGTTTGCTGAAACTCACAATTTGGTTGCGTTTTTGGAGAAACCCGAAGAAAGTAGTGGGTTTGAGGAGATTATTGATTTCCTGAATGCAAGTTATGTCCAATATGCGTTAACGGTTAATCCAACCATTTATACTACCTGTATTGAACAGTTCTGGGCATCTGCCAAGGCTAAAATCGTTAATGGGGAACGACAAATACAAGCCCTAGTAGACAAGAAAAAGGTAATCATCACTGAGACTAGTATAATGAGTGATCTTAAGCTGGATGATGCTGAAGGAATAGATTGTCTACCCACTGCTTTAATTTTTGCAAAACAGGAAAGAATGGGGTATGAACATCTTACTCAAAAGCTTACTTTCTATAAAGCTTATTTTTCATCCCAATGGAAATTTCTTATCCATACCATACTGCAATGCCTTAGTGCTAAGACTACAGCCTGGAATGAATTTAGTAGTACTATGGCATCTGCTATCATATGTCTTGCCACAAACCAAACATTCAACTTTTTCAAGTACTATTTTAACAATATAGTGAAGCACTAAGAGGGTGGGGTTAAATTTCTTATGTACCCAAGGTTTGTGCAAGTCTTCTTGAACAAACAAGTTGAGGGGATAACCAGACATAAAGAGGTTTATGTTACACCTTCCCACACCAAGAAGGTGTTTGCTAATATGAAAAGACCAGGAAAGGGTTTTTTCGGAAGAGTCACACCTCTATTCCCAACAATGATGATTCAAGCTTCAGAAGATGTAGGTAAAGATTCAGATGCTCCTTCTGATTCTCATTCCATACCCATTATTTCTCAATCATCATCATCTAAACCTCAAAAGAAGAAGTCAAGGAGGAAACAGAGGAAAGACAGTGGTCCTACAGAGCCTGTCACTGATGAGGCTCATGTATCTACCCCTTCCTATGATCCACCTCAAAGTGGTGAGGATAGTATGCAACTTTCTGAATTGATTTATGTACCAACCTACAAGATAAAAGTCCTTGATTTTGAGAAAGCCAAGACTGCTCAAGCAAAAGAGATTGCTAGCTTAAAGAAGAAAGTCAAGCAATTGGAAAAGAGAAGGAAGTTAAGAACTCCAGGGCTCAAGAGATTAAGAAAGGTTGGTTCAACTAGCAGGGTAGAATCCTCTACTGATGTTAGTTTGGGTGCTCAGGAGGATGCATCCAAACAGGGGAGGAAAATTGTTGATCTTGATGCTGATGCAGAAGTGACTTTGGTGGATGAGACACAAAAGGTGAATGATGACAACCTGATGTTTGATATAGGTATGTTAGAAGAGAAGGAAATTGAGTTTGAAAATGTGGTTGAAGAGCCTGTAGTTAGTGTTGCTACAACTACAAGTTTCAATTCCTAGTTAGTGCTGCTGAAAGTAGTTACTACTGCCAGTGCCAGTGCCAGTGTTGAAATTCCAGATGAATTGACTCTTGCTCAAACTTTGATTAAGATCAAAACTAAAAAACCCAAGCCTGTTACAACTGTTGCTACAACAATTACATCTGTTAGACCAAGAGCTAAGGGAATTATATTTCATGATCAGGAAGAACAAGTACCTGCATCTACAAAAACATTTTCTTCTTCACAATCATAACTTCCACAAGTAAAAGACAAAGGCAAAGAAAAAATGGTGGAGACTGAAAATCCATTAAAGAAGAAAGATCAAGTTGCTCTTGATGAAGAAATGGCTAGAAATCTTGAAGCTCAGATGCAAGCTGAACTTATAGAAGAAGAGAGGCTTGCAAGGCAAAAGGAAGAAGAAGCCAATACAACTTTGATTGAATCATAGGATAACACGCAAGTTATGATGGAGGCAGACTTTGAATTAGCTCAAAGGCTACAAGCAAAAGAACAAGGAGAGATAACCATTGAGGAAAGATCAAGATTGTTTGTAGAGCTCATGAACAGAAGAAAGAAGCATTTTGCAAAGCTTAGAGCTAAAGAGATAAGAAGAAAGCTACCTACCAAAGCTTAAAAGAGAAATCAAATGTCCACCTATTTGAAAAATATGGCTGGATACAAACATAGTTAGTTGAAGAGCAAAAGCTATGATGAAATCCAGAATTTGTTTGATAAGGAGATGAAAAGAGTAAATACTTTTGTGGACATGAATTCAGAAGTAGTGAAAGGTAGTGAGACAAGAACAGAGAAAAGTTTTAAAAGAGCAGGGGATGAACTTGAGTCTGATAAGTCAAAGAAGCAGAAGATAGATGAGCATGTAGAAGCTGAAAAAGATGATGATCCAAAGGAGGAAGAAATGAAAAATCATATGGAGATAATTCAAGATGAAGAGGAAATAGTAATTGATGTTATACCTCTAGCCACAAAACCTCCAATGATTATTGAATATAAGATTGTTAAAGAAGGACAGACTATCACTTGATAAGAGCTGATGGAAGTTCAAAAAGGTATTCATCAATGATTAGGATGCTTCAGGATATTGATAGAGAAGAGTTAGAAACTCTTTGGAAGTTGGTCAAAGAAAAGCATGGAATAAACAGGCCAGTTGATGAATATGAAAGAGTGTTATGGGGTGATATGAAGGTAATGTTTTAACCTGACATAAAAAGTGAAGTATGGAGGAGTCTACAAGGATACAAAGTGACTATTTGGAAGCTGTTTGATTCTTGTGGAGTGCACTTTGTAAGGTTTAAAAATCTTCATATATTTATGTTAGTTGAAAAGAGATATCCCCTTACACCAATAACAATCTCAAACATGCTGAACAAAAAGCTTCAAGCTGACCGTTGGAATGAGTTGTGTTATCAACTACTCAAGCTCATGACAAAGCAAGAAAAGGGTAAATGAAGTGTTTGAATGCATCCTCCTGGTAATGGTGAAGACTTTTAATGAAACTTAAAGATTCAGAAGATGAACATCAAGTTTAAGGGAGGATTGTTGGGTTTAAAAGATTTCAAGATATTCTTAGAGTTACTGCTGCTCAGGTATATATTAGTGCTGTCAAGCATAACTTAGTGCTGCTGGTAATACTAAATTATGCTAAGTAGTTAGTACTGGTAGTATAAAAGTTACTACTGCTGGTTACTACTGTTAGTATAATTAGTACTGTTAGTATATGTTAGTACTGCTAAAGTAAACTTCTAAGTAGTTAATGTTGCTTGTGCTCAGTTACAACCAAGGTTGTCAGGATCGGGATCGTACCTAGGATCGTTTTCGGCTTTGCAAGATCGTAATCGTAGGATCGAATGAAAACATATATATTTTTGTATAAGGTTATTTTTTATATTTTTATATAATATTTTATATGATGAGAATTTACATATATCCCAAAAACACTTTAATATTTACATATTTTATCCAAACATTCTTTGATAGCATTGTACATCATGCATTGATAACTTGTGTTTTGGAAAAATATTTAGTTTTTCAAGTTTTATTGGGTATATATGAAATTCCCCCTTATATGATAAACGAATCTAAATGAATGATAAACAAAAAAGTTATATGTTCAAGTACCATGGTAATAGAACGTTAGATATATTGTAATACATACTTACACAAAGTTCATTCATATTTCAATCGATAAATGAATGATTTGGATACAAAAAAGATACTACATACGTGCACCTACTTCATGTTTCAATAGTTAAACAATTCTGTATAGAAAATAAATATGAAACGGTCTTGATGAAGATTTATAAACCTTAGCCTAAATTATCAAAAGTCCAAAATAAGGCCATTTTACGATCCTACGATCCGATCTGATCCTACGATCCTGAAACGATCCTGCTTGAATTGCGATCTTGTTACGATCCTTTGTAAGGCTCCTTGGTGTATAAAAGGAGGTCATAGGGCATAATGTTAGATGTACATCTTTGATATCCATAGCTTCAAGGTTTTGTAAATCCTAACACTATTAAGAGTATTCGTTTCATATTGAGGCTGAAAGTTTGGTAATTTGTCTTGTTATTTATTTTGTTATTGTTTTATAAAGAATTCTTCTTAGTATCATTGACTAGATTCCGCATAGTCTTTGATATTCATAATTAAGTTTCTACCATAGTTGTCTTGGATTTACTTAATATAACTAAGCTTCATATAAGCTAAGCAAGATCTATTCAAGTGGGATCAACATGCATCCAATTCGGCCAACCCTGATCCCATGATCAGCCCTACCTTCGTTGAGGCTAACTATGAAGTTCTCGAATCCCTTTTAAGGGAACGAAGGAGGCAGATATGCAGTGAATACATTCGCACCAAATTGGAATACTTCAGTGAGGAGTATGATGAAGAAAGAGAAATGGAACAAAGACATGCACGTGTAAGGTAAACTACCCCGATTCTTCGCATGGGGTCCCCACGGGCTCGAAGACAGAAGGAAAGGGTGGTAGAATTCGAAGATGCTCCAAACAGGGATAAGAGCAGGGTTTAAAGGGAATCCGAAGGTGGAAGGCCTTCAGAAAGAAGAGCAGAAAACATCAGGAGTCGAGGAGAAAATCTTCCTCCGCTCCTAGTAGCTCATTTAGGAAGAAGCGAGAACGACCAGCCTCTACAGTCAACTCTGACCTCCGTATTCGGAGGCCATCAGCCTTCGACTAATTTAGGAGGGAATCTCCCTCCTAACGGTACGCATCTCTCGCATAATGCTCCACCTTTCATTCTTAATAGCCTACAACTAGCCACTAGCCCTATATATACTTATGTTAACCCTTACTCCCAACCAAATATAGGAGTAGCCTACGGAAAACCCTTGAGTTACCCTTCTCATGCTCAAGGCGGTAACTCCTCCTTTAGGGGAACCTCTACCTATTATCCTTATAGGGGATATGTCCCGCAGGCTCCTACGAGCAACCATGTTCCCGCACATAATGGGTTCATGTACCCTTCAAATGCTCTTCCCAATAGCTACCCCTTTACACACAACCCATCAATCAACTAACAAATGCACCCGCATATCCAAATCATGGCCCTACTGGCCTGTTCGCAGACTCTACTAGCTGTGTGACCCTATTTGTTCATTGGATCGAGGATTATCCTCTACTAGATGGACTAAAGATGCCTTCTCATGTGGGCTCCTATGATGGAAAGGGAGACCCCGACAACTATTTGCACCTCTTCGAAGGTGCTATTCGTATGCAAAAATGGGCAATGCCCGTGGCCTGCTACATGTTCACCTATACACTTAAAGATTCTGCTCAAATATGGTGGAATGGTCAAAAAGCAGGCAGCATTATTAATTACGAAGATTTAAAGGTGAAGTTTCGGTCACATTTTAGCCAACAGAAGAAGTTTACGAAGACGCACCTAGCGGTGCATAATATTAAGCAAAGAGAAGGAGAAAGTAATAGAGCCTTTGTCACCAGGTATACGGATGACACTCTGCAGATTCTGGGCTTACACGAGGAGCAACGCATTTCTGGTTTTGTTCATGGATTGAAGACAAGAAGCCTTGTGGAATTCCTCTCCACAAACCTTCCAACTACCTATAAGGGTCTGATGGAGAAGACTTACACTTGGATCGAAGCGAAAGAGTTTGCCACCAACAGAACCCAAATGACCACCGAGAGAGCTTCGACAGATTCGAGAAAGGTTCTTCTTGGGACAACAAAAAAGAGAAGAAAAACAGAGATAAGTTCTCTCCATACCGTGGGCCTAACCATGGACTCTTCTCCAATTTATCTAAGAGCCCAAGAGAGATTCTAACCGACGGAGAAGGTCGCAAAAACCTTCAAACAACCTCCTCGCATGATTGGAAGCAGACGATCACGCGATATGTCTAAGTATTGCCATTTCCATGAAGACCATGGGCATGACACTAACCAGTGCCGAGAGCTGAGACCTCAGATCGAAGAAGCCATGAAATCAGGATAACTTGCCCATCTTGTGAAAGGAATAAAGAAGGGAAAAGCAAAGGTTTTAGACACTCAATTGAGAGAATGGAAGAAACGAGACAAAGATACAACCCCAGTCGAATCCCCTATCCTCATGATAAATAGGGAAGGTCATTCGTCAAAAAGCAAGGTGGTGGAAGAGCGTGTTAATTAAATTGGGGAAATCGCATTCCCCTTTGTTTTAGGCATTAATAATTCCTCTAACCTAGCCATCAGAAAGGCCCGGATATCCGGAAGGCAAGTCAACCGGGTATACATGGACATCGGCAACTCATGCGAAGTCATTTATGAGTAATGCTTCCTAAAATCGAAGTCTTCCATAAGATCGCTTAGAGTGGACTCGAAAGTCTCACTCGTTGGCTTCTTAGGAGAACACTCTTGGCCTCTTTGAGAGATCCCTCTAGAAATCACAATAGGAGATAGACCTTTCACAAGAATAGAGACCCTAACCTTTGTCATCGTAAGGTCTAACTCTCTACACAACCTATTACTTAAAAGAACCGATATGCAAAAGATGGGCATAGTAGTGTCTACGATCTATAGAGCCATAAAATTTCACACTCCTAACGGAATTGGCATCGTTTTCTCAACATACAAGCCTAACAAGGTGAAAGAAGGAGAAAATAAGCTTAAAGAAATCCTTCCGGAAGATACAAATGAAGTTTTAAGTTGTGTGGACGCAGAAGAAAGGATCGTCGTTAATGACAAATACCCAGAACAAACAATTGTCATCGGAAAACAGCTATCGGTCAGCTTTAAGAAGAGACTACAAGATCTCCTTCGATCTAACACCAATGTCTTCGCATGAACTTATGCTGACATGACGAGAATCCCAAGAACCATTACGATAGAAGGGAAACCCTTCAACATAGAGCACAAGCTGAATGAATATAAACACATCAAACTTATCAAGCAAAAGAAGCGTGAACTAGGCCTCGACCGCAGCAAGGCGGCATGCAAAGAGGTCGATGAGCTTACGAAGGCAGGGATTCTACGAAAAGTCAAAGATCAGACGTGGGTAGCCAACCCTGTTATGGTAAAGAAAAATGACAGAGGTTGGAGGATGTGCGTAGACTTCACAAACATAAACAAAGCTTGCCTCAAAGACTATTAACCCTTACCAGAGATCGAATGGAAGGTGGAATCCCTTTCAGGCTTCCGATTGAAGTGCTTCCTAGACACTTACAAAGGCTACTGTTAGCCTTAATTTTAATAAGTCAAAACAAGAATGTTATCGGTCATCTTAGTTATTATTAATCTTAGTTTGTTTCTCTAGCTTCTTATTATGTTTCAGCTTATAGCTTATTGGTAGTGCTTATTAGTGTTGTGTTGTGGATTAATTATTTGGGATAATAAGTGTTATCAATCGCCAAAGGGGTTTAAGTGATTCGATTTGTGGTATTATATAGCTTATTTCGTAGCTTATTTGGTTTGAAAATTTTAAATAAGCTTGTTTTGTCAAAAAGCTTGGTAATTTCTTGTCTACAATCCTTCATAGCTTATTCGTGAATCATTTTCATTTCAAAAATCTAAGGATCTAGCATTTTTTTAGCCAAATCACTCAAAAAAGTGGTAAATTTTTTGGTGTTAAAAGTGTTAAAGTTTGTGTTTTTATGTTTGATATAGCTTAGATATATTTAGTTTTGCAAAAAAATACGAAAAATCGATCAAAAAGTGTGTTTTTAGGTGATTTTAAATGTTAAGTTTCATTTTTTGAATTGTGAGAAATATTACACCGGAACAAGTTGTGCAAAATACACAAGTTGTACGAAATTCACAAGTTGTGCGCAATACACAAGTTGTGCGAAATACACAAGAAATATGTTTATGTAATATTTGTGTGAAACATGTTTATGAGAAACATGTTTGTGTGAAATATGTTTGTGCGAAATATGTCACAGGTTTATGAAAAACATATTTGTGCGAAATATGTTTGTGAGAAACATGTCATAGGTTTATGAAAAACATATTTGTGCGAAACATGTTTGTGAGAAACATGTCACATGAAAAACATATTTATGCGAAATATGTTTGTGAGAAACATGTCACATGTTTATGAAAAACATATTTGTGCGAAATATGTTTGTGAGAAACATGTCACAGGTTTATGAGAAACATGTTTGTGCAAAATATGTTTGTGAGAAACATGTCACAGTTATGAGAAACATATTTGTGCGAAATATGTTTGTGAGAAATATGTTACGTGTTTGTGAGAAATATGTCAGAACTTTGTGATATTCCGTAAAATAAGATCTTTATCTTGCGGTTTTAGTGTCTGATTCATATTTAAAGCTTCTTATTTGGACATTCAAATACTAGTATCTCAACAATCATCTCAAAAGATCAAGTGCTTCAAACGTAATACCAAACCACAATTACCATCACTTCATAAACTTAAGATCTGATATCCATTCATAACAACATCAAAATGTCAAATACCAATAACAACAACATGCAAACTCAAACATTAAGTGCTATTCACAATAACACACTTTCTCCGTGTTCAATTTCAAAAGATCAAGAGATCCAACAACTTCAAAAGAAGGCACGATACTCAAAAGGAGGGTGCATGAAATGTCTTAAAGCACTTCAATCAAATTTCAAAATTCTTTCAGAAGATTTAAAAGACATTGGTGGAGTACCTACATTTAAAAGAACATTATCCTAGGATATGAATTTACTAGAAAAGCATCTTACCAACGAAATACTTCATGAGATTGATTGCCAGACTGCTTTGACAAAATTCATAACAATGTTTGAAAACATATTCAATTCAAAATTAAGAGAGTGCCGTCAAAACTATACTGCATTCGAAGCTTACTCTGTCAAAGATACGATAATCAATGACATGGCTTTCATTGAGAAATATATTCTCGAAACAATTCTTCATCAACAAGAGATACTGCAACGGTTGAATGAAAAGAAGCTTTGGACTCAAGAAGTTCATTCAAATATCGTTCAAGCATCGAATGTTGATTCAGTCGTCATGGAAAACACCTCCTTTGGGAAAGAATACAATAATTCAGAGACTGCATTCAGCAACTCAACAAAGGAAAGAAACTTAGATTCTAAAACAAAAGATGTGCATGCAATCAAATACAAGATGTCAAAAGCAAAACAGAGATGCATGGTATATTTTCGACCTCTTTAGTCACACCTTCAAGTTCTTTCAAAAGAAGACTTAAAAGGTACTCGTATCGAACATCAATTCAAATGGGCATTTATGTCACTCTTTGGTCAAGATGATGATACTTTCATAAGTACGATGTTCCTTAACGTAGATCAACTGCAAAAGCAACTTGACAAAGACGAAGTCCAAGAAGATGGATCCATGGCAGCCTTTTGGGTACTCAATAATCAGCTTTAACAATTATTTGATTCGTAGTTTTCTTCAGATTATGACAGTCAGATGACAAGCAAGTATTTTGTTGAATACACTGGCATCGAGGTTAAACATTTCAGAGATACACTACTCTAACACATGGGTAATGTTAAGAAGTATGTTGCTGAAAGAACACGTCATCAAAGGCAATATGACAAAAGGGTGAATAGAAGACAAATGCAGACGTAAGAGAGTAAGGTTGATACGGGTAAAGCATTGGATGCTGGTTTGGTTGTCACAAAAAGCAGTGAGACATAATCAGAAGTGCAAGATACAAGCAACGGGTCAGGGAATGATACATATACTGATGATGCAAATATCAGATCCATATATGACGAAGAGCCAATGGCTGAGGTACAATTGACTTTTAAATGTTATATCTTTGCTACAGGATAACAACATACTGAGCAACCTGAATTCAATAATGAAGAAGGGGTTAACCAGTATACTAAGAAATGTCAAGTTAAAAGTCCCATGCCTGATTCATCAATTGATAACAAGACAACTGAATTTTCAATCAATCTCTTGAGTCTAAAAATATTGTTTTCAAAAAGACCGTTGCCCAATTTCAAAAAGTTTTTTCAAGAATAGAAGCACATTGTATTGCTCTTGAACTTAAATATCAAAAAACAATCTTTTAAATCGGGGAAACATGGTCAATTTTTGAAAGTAAAAAGTAAAGAAACCAAGATTAAACATGACATAGATGTAACTGAAACAATAAACATCAAACTCGAACATAGTGTGGCTAAACTACTTACAGAGAATGAGCATTTACATAAAAAAATGAGCATTTAAAACAGACTTACAAAGATCTTTATGATTCTATAAAAAAGACACGAGTTCAGACCAAAGACCATACTGACTCCCTGATTGTCTAACTAAACAATAAGTCTACTGAAAATGCTGATTTGAAAGCTCAGATACAGGAAAATGTTTTTGCAATTTCTGCTTTAAAAATGAATTAAGAAAGTTAAAAGTAAATAGTATGGATACTAAGTTTGCAAAACCATCAGTCTTGGGGAAACCGGTTCTATAACCACTCAGAAACCAATCAGTTGTTAGACAATCGACTATGTTTAAATTTGAAAGACCTAAAATTTCAAAACCAAGGTTTGCCTCCCAAGTTCATGTGAAAAACGATTTGTCAACACCAGTCACTCAACATTATTTGCCTAAAGGAAGAGAATTTGCTTTTGCAAAAACTGATCACGTGATTGCATATAGCGAATCTAGGAATAGTTCTAAGAACATGTCAAGATTTAGTTCAAATGACATAGTTCATAATCACTATCTAGAAGAAGCCAATAAAAAGACACAAAAAAAAGATAGGAATTCAAAATCTAGTGTGATGCATTCTACTAGGCTACAAAACACTACTAATGGTAGTAAACTAAAAGCTAGGAGCAACAATCAAACAACTAGGAGTTTGACTGTATCTAAGAGTAGTTGTGTAACGTCAAATGTTGTGCCTCTAGTAGATCACTCTAAGAATTCTAGTCCTTTATCGGATTCCAAACACTTTGTTTGTTCAACATGTCAAAGTGTGTCTTTAACGCAAACCATGATGCTTGTATAATAAAATTCCTGCATGAAGTCAATTCACGTGCTAAGGTTAAATCCCATAAGACCAAAAACATTAACAAACCCGTAGACTAGAAGAGTCATACTCAGAAATAGGGGTGAGCAGAAAAACCAAAAAACCCGAATAAGCTGAAAACCGAAAACCAAAACCGAACCGAAAATAACCGAACCGAACTAATAACCGAAACGAATTTGCCAAAACCGAACCGAATCGAACTACTAATTCGGTTCTCGGGTTGGATATGGGTTTGGCACTCCGAACTGAAAACCGAATTCATATAAATATATATATTTTTCATATGTTTATATATATAAATACCGTTAAAATCTTATCATAATATAAAAAACACTTTTTTATGTTAATAATAATTTTTTGTTTACTAAAAATCTATGTAATTATTAATTTGTTTTAAAAAAATAGTGAAATTCGAGTTATTCAGGTTATTCGGGTCAACCAAAAAACCGAACCGAATTCGAATTCGGTTTTCGGTTCGGTTCGGTTCGGTTTTCGGGTTGACCCAAATTTTTTTAACCGAACTAACCGAATAACCTGATAACCGAACCGATCAACACCCATACTCATAAACCTATAAGGCAGATCTTCACAGGACATAGATTTTATCCTAATAAGTTTTCCGCTGTGTATGAGAAAACATCTCCTAGATCCGGTCTTAGGTGGAAACCCACGGGTTTTATTTTTGAAACTGTTGGTCTTAGATAGATTCCTACAGGAAAGTTACTTGACTCTTGCACAAGCAAGGTTGATAGTGAACCCCCATATGGTTCCAATACATATATCACTAACCCTCATGAATGTAAACAAACTCTTGATTTAAGTGCATATACATCTATCAATGTTCAAAAGGAACAAACTCTTCACTTGAGTGCAGGTACTTCTATCGATAGAGACAAAATCAAGGCATTGATAAAATAAATGTGATAGCTGGGTGACCATGGTCACACAAGATAACTTTGATAAAAGCAAAAGAGATATACGCGAGACCAAAATCTCAGGGGATTCAAAATTGATGAATAAGAACAATGATGTTTGAATTAACACGGTTCAAGCCTCGAACCTCAATGTCAAATGATGTTTGATCAAAACGGTTCAAGCCTCACACCACAATGTTAACAAAAGTTCCTACATCAGATATGATAGTTATGACGTCAATGATAGATTTGGAAAGTCTATTCGGTCTTTGTTCGACGGATATTTCAATGGAGAAAATCTAGTTGTTTCAAAGTCTTCCGTTGTTACTACCGCTGATGCATCCGATAAACGTCAACAACAACTAGATTCAACTTCATCTACTTCAACTCTAGCAACAACTGTCACTGCTGATGAAAACTTCGACTTGTAATATTTTTGATTTTTCTTTTTCTTTTGATTTATAAATATTTTTGAAAAAGAAAATACAAAAATATAAAACCAACAAAAAGAAAACACAAAAATATAAAACTTAGAAAAACAAAATATAAAATCAGAAAATTTAAAAAATATCAAAAAGAATCTTCTCGACATGTCTCTTGGAATCGATAACATTTACGTACCTAGAAATGTCGATTAATATTGACACGGGTGTGTAAATGAAGTTCGAGCAAGAGTTCAAATGTTTCAAAACATGTCATTTCTAAATTTTCTCAATGACTTATGTACATTTCAGTACATAACTTATACTCCCTCCGTCCCAAAATTATTGTCTCCTATTGACTTTTCAAGTCTTTTTCTTCTAACTTTGACCTTAAATATTTTTGTTTGTGTTATATAATACTTAATAAAAAGTATATGAATTGATTGGGTTTTAAATGTATTTTCATAGCTATGATTTTCATCAAGTATTATATAACACAAACAAAAATATTTACGGTCAAAGTTAGAACAAAAAGACTTAAAAAGTCAATAGGGGACAATAATTTTGGGACGGAGGGAGTACCTAATTGTAAGGAAAGTGTATCTTTTAAGATAACTTATCCTATCAACGAGAAAGTCAAAATTTCTCGGGTTTTGGGCTCCAAGATAAAACATTCAAAAGTTTTTGAGCTCATGACAATGGCTTACAGTTACCTCAGACTGTAACCCGGTCTCAAATGTTAGGGGAGTGTACGCATAAGTGCACTTACTTTAAAAATAGAAGAGAAGTCTCTATCATATGGTTTTAAAACCGTTGAACACAATTTTCAAAAAGAACTATTAATGTCAAATACTTTTCATAATAAGTGGTATTTCTTAAAATTGTGTGTTCAACACTCTCTTCCTCGATATATTTAACAATTGGTGTGTTTAATAATTGGTACAATCATACTTAAAAATGTCATTTTTTATAAGTGAATCAATTTTTGAAGGGGGGCTTATAAAACCAAAGCCTTTAATGTATTTTGGGTACATCTCATAAATGTCAATCTTATGTATTCAAAAACATTCAGTAAAATTAAAATGTGGTACTTCAATGTCAAATTATAATATACACTGTACACCAAGGCATCTCACTCCGTCTTCAACATATTTGTGGTGTCATATTATTTTTCCTTGTAACCTCAAGTTTTAAAAATCTATGGTATCCTGCATATTATGTTGACGGGGAACAATAAGAAAAATGTTCACTAATTCATGCAATCTTATGGTAACATTTTTCTCCCTATGAAACTTTTCATGTCTCAATTTTTAATCAGTTGGTATTTCAAATACTAAAGGATTTATTATTTTAAATAATGGGATAAAATATGATTAAAATGTGATCTAGAAGAATATGATCTTTAAGACTCTAAGTGCACAACTTCTACCCACACATGCAAAACAATTTCGAATATCGATGCACATGTATAGGAGGAGTATTTCAAAATGAATGAAACTCTCAAAGTGTTAAAACATCTTGATTTTATCAAACACTTTGATTGATTTTCCAGGTTTTATGGTTTTGATCACTATACCCAAAAATAATTAACTCATGACGTTGATGAAGTCATAAGGTGGTTAAGGTTAGGTATAAGTCCTATGATCCAACCAGAACCGGAGGGATCTACCCATGGACATTCCATAGGTAGATTAGAAGTCCTTAGGTATGATTGGAGATGAATGAGAATAAAAGAATAATGCCGACTAAGGTTGAGCTAACACTGGAACAATCACAACAAGGTGTTAGTGATGACGTCTTGGTAAGCATTGAAGTGGTTGAAGAATGAAAAAGAAATGTAAGGATAAAGGGTTAAAATAAAGAAGCCATCCATACACTTTAGGCAGAAACTGGGTCAATACATAATCTATCAAAATCACAAAGATGATTGTTGGTATTGAAGAAAGGCGTCATGGACCCAGTGATGCAATGCACAACCCTTCATAACCATTTGAGTTTCTCTCAAAAGAGACTTGTCTCATTTGTCACGGAGATACACACATTATCTATTGACTTTCTCGCTCTGAGATAGTTGATATTGAAAAGGTGGCAGTCATCTCCAGCCTCCGATTACTAAAACCAAAGTGCATAAATTGCGTCTAGAGCCAAAGAAGATCAAATTATAAATCTCATTAGGACACGATTCATGTATAACACTTGTTGTTCATCAAAATACAATAATTGATATCAAAGAGTCCTACTCATTTTCCTTGTGATCTTGCCAGAACATCCGATTGATACTCTTTAGTATTCACAGTGACGATGGAAATCCTTCAAGTGTCAACATCAAACAATACCGCGGTAGGTGACTTGCAAGATTCTATATGAATCAAACTTGTGAATATTGGATATCAATTTGGTCTAGTAAATGAATTGACGACTTAATCAGAAAGATAGTAACTATCTGATTCACTCTTATCGTGTTGTCTCCTTTGAGACGTTCTGGTAATGAGAACATGCAAGCATGGTGAATCTAATACATCTGTGTTAAAAGATCCTACGCTTTAAGCTAGAAATCCTGTCAAGGATGTTCTTCCAAATTGAACTTACCTGATCACAGGTTGGTCCTCAAGGAACCAGAGGTTATTGCAACCAAATCTCGACGAATGACAAAGCCATATTCGTTCGTATCTGCTGTGTATTACTAACATTCAAATGCAGGTACAAACGTCGGTGTTGCAGCCGATTCTAGCCAAATCGAGTCGTTTACCACATGCTCATACTCAAGCTTTAAAAGTCAATCATTCAACATCAAGACTGTTACTGCTGAACAAGAATGTAATTGGTCAGAAAGCTCAAGTTTATGTCAAATTCAACAACTCTGATAATCACGAACTTCTTTATCATCAAAGATCTTTAAAGTCAGACTAGATAAGGAAATTGATAACCTGATGAAGAAGAGGAGATTAGGAGCTTTCAAAACAAGTATGAGCATGTCGGTCAAGAGCACAAGTTGATTACGAAAGTCAAAACAAGATGATCCAAGATAAGGAGATGATGCAAAATAAAGATCTTAAGCACTCAAAGTCAAATGACGAAGGCTCAAGATCAAGATCACAAAGCATGAAGGAACAAAGCCATTACAAACAAGAAAAGACAAAGACAAAACCTCAAGATTGGGGAAGATTGTTAGCCGTAATTTTATTAAATCAAAACCACAATGTTATCAATCATCTTAGTTATTATTAATCTTAGTTTGTAATAGGCTAGTTGGGTTTAACTGGCTTAGACTTTAAGCTAATATTGTCCATGTTTCAGGCTAAAGCCCAACAACAAGCCAAGCCCGACCCAAAGCAATAGTCCATACACCTAGCTTAAGTCTAGGAATATAAATACCCCTTCACCTCATGTGGTGAAGGGTGTTGGTTACCATTTGTGTGTTTGTAACCCTTAACTCTCTTATTTATCTTTATAATATAATCTTCCAACTTTCCTTTCTTTTCTTCTTATATGGTAATCGGCTTATGTGCTTATTGGTTAGCTTATATGTTATGTTTGGATTAAAGTATTTAGGATAACAGCTACCACCAAATACAAATGGCCAAAGAAGATGAAGACAAGACAGCCTTCTTTGCGGGGAAGGGGGTATTCTGCTATCAAAGCATGCCCTTAGGTCTGAAGAATGCAGGAGCCACTTACCAAAGACTGGTAGATAAGTTATTCAGCAATCAAATCGGATGAAACCTTGAAGCTTATGTTGACGATATGGTAATCAAAAGCACTTTTAAAGAAGACATGTTAAAATACATTCAAGAGACTTTCGATAGGTTTCGATCCATTAACATGAAGCTTAACCCAAAAAGTGTTCTTTCGGTGTCGAAGAAGGTCCGTTCGTAGGGTATCTCATCACCAAACAAGGGATAAGAGCCAATCCCTCGAAGGTTAAGGTAGTAACCGACTTAAAACCACCAAAGACACTAAAAGATATATAAAGCCTCGACAAGAAGCTGGCAGTACTTAGCCGATTTCTCTCGAAGGGTGTCGAGAAGTCACTTCCCTTATTCAAAGCACTCAAGAGGTATATAGACAAGAAAACTATACGATGGACAACAGATGCCAAAAAAGCTTCCAAAAGATAAAGAAACTCATGGAAATCTTACCAACACTTACTGCCCTAATCAAAGGCAATGTGTTACTGATGTATATCGCAGCCTCAACGAAAAGCATAAGCGATGTTTTGCTCATTGAGCGAGAAGAAAGATAAGTTCCAATTTACTTTGTAAGTAGGGTATTACAAGGGGCAGAACTCAACTACCCAAGATTAGAGAAGCTTATATTAGCCCTCGTTCATGCTGCAAGAAGACTCCAAAGATATTTTCAAGCACACCCCATTCGAGTGTTGACTGATGCGCCCATTAAGCAAGCTCTCACAAGTCTTGAAAAATCAGGACGAATAGCTAAATGGGCCATCGAACTGGGGGAGCATGACATCGAGTTCAAGGGACGTTACTTTGTCAAAAAACAGATTCTAAACGATTTTCTCACCTAAATGCCCTCCGAAGAGGACGACAAGATAAAGACTGGCAAGGTAGAAATTAAAAAAGAAGGTCTAAAGCTGGAAAACATATGGAAGATCTATAATGACGGAGCCTTAATCTCTGACGGCTCAGGTACGGGATTGATATTGATCAGCCCCAAAGGAGAAGAGTATATATACGCTCTGCGGTTCGAATTTGAGATCACAAATAACGAAGCAGAATACGAAGCGTTGCTAGCAGGGTTGCGAATAATAGACGAAATGGAAATTAAAATCCTGGCCATCTTTGTAGACTCACAGCTAATAGTTAACCAAGTAAAGGGACTCTTCGAGGCCATGCAGCCTGCTAAAAAGCAATATTTAGAAAGGTTGAATAAATCCCTGAAGAATTTTGACACTTATTCGATGGAGCATATTCGAAGAAACCAGAACAAGAAAGCTGACACACTAGGCAAGTTAGCTTCGATGAACTTCGAACACCTCACCAAAGAGGTGTTGGTGGAAGTCTTAGCAAACAAATCAATAAATGACAAGAAAGTTTCAACGATCGCAGTTGAGAAAGGAGAATATTGGATGATTCCATTTTACGAGTACTTAATAAATGGTCTACTACTAGAAGAATCCGAAAAAAGCCAGGAAAGTCAGAATCAAAGCCGCAATACAGACTGATCAAAGGAAACTATATAAAAGTCTTTCTTATCCACTGTGGCTTCATTGCACTAGGCCTTTCTGATTGAGGTCTTGTCATTTTATGCCACTTTTGTAGTTATTTAACCCCCTAAATCATGCAAATATGCTAAAAATATGTGCTAAATCGTTTTGTTTGTGTTTTTAGCATTTGGGAAGCTCTTGGAGAAAATACACGTGACTTGGACTCAATTTGGGAAGAAACAAGAAAGATTGCAACTTTACATGAAGTGGTTTCAAGGAAGCGCATATGGTGCCTGGAGACGGCGCTGCAATTCCTAGCGACGCCGTCAGAACTTACAAGCGACGGCGTCAAGATTTATGTGACGGCGTCAAAACGTAACCACCTCAAAGAAACCCTAAGAAGATTAGGCAAAGCGATGACGTCAGGATTTATTTTGGCGAGCCGTCTGATTTAATTTCTATATATATTACATACTCTACGTTTTTAGGGTTTTTATGTGCAACTTTTGGAAGACGAACCATAAACATTATAGTTTGAGTGTAGCAGCTTTTAGGCTGTTCTTAGGGCTTAAAAACCCTCTTGTATCAGCCTTGAACACATGTTTTAATCAAGTGAAGTCATTTATCCTTTAGTCATTCAATATGTCTATGTGTTGTTTGGTTGATTCTTGTTCTTCGCTTCTCTTTAACATGCTAGGCTAGATCCATTAGTATTTACTTATGATTGCATGAAACTTAGTTTGTAGATCCTTTTAATATTGCTTCTTGTGATGGATGTGCGCGTTAGGCTCTAGAAAACTGGCTATAAAATATTACATTAGCATAGACGTCTAGGAAAACGCGAGTGTGTAGAAAGGATACCATCAGTAACAATCTTCATACTACCTTACCCTTAATATTATTGATCCCTCTTAAGTGTTTTAATGCATGTAATGTACTCTTAGGGGCCTTGTAATAATCTTCATACTACCTTACCTGTGCGTTGCCTTAACGAAATATTACATAGACGGCGGATTCGTGTAAACTGTTCATGACCTAGGAAATACTTACATAGATCATCACAAGTGTGACAGAGCAATAGGATTAGGAGAAGCAAACTAAGGAGTAATGCATGATTAAGTAAATACATTCGTTTACCTTATAAGTTTCCAGCAAAATTAGTTTAGTTTAACTATTAGTTTAATTAGTTTAAATCAAAACCCACCTCTTAAAACCTGAATTTTGATTGCTTTCATAAAAATATAAAAAAAATACAAAAATAATCTTCTCTCAACCCCTTAGATCTTAGTTAGGTTTAGTTCGACCCTTAGACGTTATTTCCTTAGAGAACGATAGCAACCCTGAGTCAGGGAGTTGTAAAACCTATTGCGTTTACAACGATCACATCAAGTTTTTGGCGCCGCTGCGTGGGGAATAGTATAGGTTCGGACTCTATCTATCTTAGGTCTACTCGCTTGATTCCTATCAAGTGAGATTTTAATTTTTGTCAATTAGCTTTATGTAGTCTATCTTTTCTTTGTATCATTTGTTTTGTAAATATTTTTTGTTGACCTTTATGGAAAAGGAAAATCCTATCCGTACTCTTCCAGACCTAGCTACGAGGGCTATCGAAACACCATTGAGCTCCCTGATGGGAACAATGTGGTACCTCTACAATCCGACACGATCCGGTTGGTGCAAAACGGATGCTCTTTCCATGGACTTTGGTCCGAGAATCCAAACCAACATCTTAAGGATTTTCTAAAACTTGTGGACTCAGTTGACCTTGATGTTACAAATAGGGAAAGGACGCGCCTGCTTTTATTTCAATTTTTCCTTCGCGATCAAGCCATCAATTGGCTTGAACGTCTTCCAGCAGGTTCCATATCCACTTGGGAGGATCTTACTACTCGTTTCCTTGCTCAATTCTTTCCACCGGGAAGGATTGCTAAACTCCAGAATGACATCTTGATGTTCCAACAACTTCAGGGTGAGTCTCTTTCTGAAGCATGGACTCGTTTCAAGGACTTACTCCAAAAAGTCCCTCATCATGGCATTGATCTTTGACTTCAAATCCAAATTTTTTTTGACCATGTCAATCCCGCCATAAGGCGAACCATCGATCAGTCCACTGATGGTAAGCTATGTGACGCCAAAGAATCATGGGAACTATTAGAGGACCTAGCCCTCTATGACAACGAAAGTTGGAATGACCTAAGAGACTTTACTAAATCGGTCAAGGCAATCTCTTTGCCTCAAGATGTCCCGAGTACATCTGGCCATCGTCTCATTAAGTTCGAAAATCAAGTCCAACGCTTGATGGAAGCTCATCTTGCTCTTAACCCACCCGATCAAGTGAACAAAATTGCTTCTTCATGTAAGATTTGTAGTGGTCCCCACGACAGTCAATATTGCATGGAAAATCCGTGCAAGCTTTTGTTGAATACGCATCCTCGCATACAAATGAAGTGGGAGGCAAGTAGTACACTTTTAAACCCGAGCAAAACAATCTTGGTGACACCTATAATGCGTTATGAAAAAGTCACCCAAACCTTAGGTGGAGACAACCTCAAAATTCTCAAAACAATTTTTCAAACCCACCTAATCGTTTTCAATCCAACAGTTCGTTCCAGAACCGCCCCTTCAACAACCCTCAAAATTTTAATAATAAATCAAATCTCGAAGGGTTGGTGTCTAGTTTTATGGCATCTCAAGACGCTAGATTGTCTAAGTTTGAAGCCGATTTCAAACAACTAGGCGAGACGACCAACAAAATTGACATATTCTTGAAGGCCTTCAATGATCGAATGATGGGATCACTCCCAAGCCACACGGTCAAGAACCTAAAACTGGATGTTAACTCCATCTCTTTAGTTTTTTCTTTTCGTTCTTGCCCACTGAAAGACCCCCAAAGCTCATCATGTCCCCTTAATTTAATCAATGCTATTAAATTGTGTTCCAAACAAACTAATAAAGCTCAAAAGGACCAACCTCGAGTAAAAACATTAACGGTCGATGAAAATGGGACACCTCCAAGCAAGGGAATTAAAAGCCTATCAAAATTACTCTCTCTAAAATATCACCTCCAACCAATTAGGAACTCATCTTCTCCCAAACTCATTCATTTCATCAACACAATCACCATTTTAAGTAAAGAAGATGAGCCTAGGGAAACAGAGATCGTGAAATAGGACAATAAGGACAACGATCATGAGACAATTGTTAAAGTTGAGGACAAAAATGAGGAGTCAGAAGATAAAAAAGGGGAAGAAAAGGACGACCCCGAATACATCAACATTAACCCACCATCACCACCTGCTCTATCAATTTCATTAATCACATAAAAAGTCCGAAAGCTTAATTCGTTCCTTGAATCTCTAAACTTAGTCCCCCCATCATCTAATACACAATTCGGCTGTACAAAAGAAAATGATGGAGACATGATGTTTGTTGAATTAATTAAAAAGTACGATGATTCAAGTGAAGAGGAGTTAGAAGTTAACGAAAATGAAGTAATAAAAGAGGAGTTAGGAGTAGAGTACTTTGACAGATTTCTAACTAGGAGCGAATTAGCATATCATAAGTACTTAATGTGTGTCCGATGCCTTATTATAGGAGGAAGTCCTTCAAACCTTAAAATACCATGCAACATAGGACATGTACACATCGAGAAAGCCTACATAGATCTTAATTCCCCTATAAATGTCATGACTCGTATGTAATACAATTGGATTATGAGAAAACAGCTTGAACCTAGGGAAGATCCTGAAGGTATTCGGGGAATAAGTAACTTCACGGGAAGAATTAGAGGGATGCATATCTTCATAAGAAACTTCACTTATGTTTTAGACTTCATGATTGTTGATAATATTAGTTCAATCATAGACCCTAGGCTGTTGCAAGAAGTGCTAGAAATAACTTTTGTGGAAGTATCTAACATGACTCATGATTCATCGATATGAGTAGTGAATTTTACAATCGGGGACGATGAGATTGCCTATAAGATGCCACATAAGATAGAGCAATATAATTCACTATCAGATTTGGAAAAAGAGCACACAAAAGCAGTCTACTTTAGGAACGAGGAGGACAAGAGAAGAGCTACGTAATGAACAAGATATTAGAGTTCTATAAGGAATGTTTAGAGCTTGGACCCGAATACTCAACTAAACTTGAAGATGAAGGAGGAGTCATGTAAGGAGTGTGACTCCGAGTCTATCTACAAGACTCGTTAAATAAAGAAAAATACTTTTTGGGAGGCAACCCAATCTTTTATTTTCCCGCATCTTAGGAGTGTCTTGTGTGTCTTGTGTCATGTTTGTTAGAGTCATATGTTTGTGCTAATAATTTTCATGGTTTATGCAGTATTTTTGCAGGAAATAACTAATAGGATTGCGTGCAGAAATTTTTTCCAAGAAAACGAATGTGAATTTTTCATAGTGTCTGGAGACGGCGTCAGGCGTCACGTCTCTAGACTTGTGAAAATTTGAATTTTCTATTATTTTTGAAAAATTAATTTTGTATAACTTCTAAAATTTTTAATTTTCCTAAAACTTGTAGAAAACCACGATTTCATTTAGCACAATCATCCTATCTTTACCGCTTTCGTAGTGTCAAAACCCTAATCACATTATTGTATATTATTATCCCGTCGATTTTAATCCAGGTGTATTGTTTCTTGTCTTTGATTTGCAGGTTATATTTAATAAAAAGAAGCTTTGGAATTCTTAGGAGTTTCATATGGATGATTATTGGTTGACGATTTAACTAGCTTATCATTTGTTTCTTCTCCATTATTGAGCAAAACCAGGGAAGTACTACTTTCTTTTCCCTTTTTCTTTCCCTTTATTCGTTTATTCGGGTACTTTTAAGAGTATTGGGGACAATATTCAAAATAGTGTAGGCGGGAAATAAGCCTTAGAAATTATTCCTTCAATTGCATTTGCTTTGTCCTTAAAATGATGAGTAATATACCCTAACATAGCGTAGAAGGTAATTTTGACCCAAATTTAATTTTTTTATGGCACATACCAATGAAAACAGAGTATTATTAACGTCTCATTTATAGGAAATATATGAATAGCACAAAAACCTTACCACTTTAAAAATTCCACCCAAAAAATATGAGGTTTGCCCCTAGATCTTTAGGAATTCAGGTATCCATTTTTCATACCTAAGATAATTGCATGTGTCGCATTCATGGATTTGATCGTGGATATGTGATTTTGTCACCTTTTCTGGAGCATTGGTATTGGTTAAAACTATATAAGAGTGTACCTGTAGTGTATTAAATTCTAGAACTTGTTTTTGTGATTCATCCCGAGACCGCTAGTGAGATCGCACTTGTGTGATTAGGATTTGCTAAATAATAAGAGGCACTAGGATTAACCCATGTTTTAAACCTGTATTTGTTATGATGGTCTTCTCGATCATATAACTATCCCCACACCCTTACTTCGCACTCATTTTTAGTGCAAGATACCCCTAGTACACCCTTCCGAGCCTATCCTTTCGCCATTCTTGTAATTTTCTGGTGGATTCCAAATTATTAATGAAGATCATTGTTTACACCCTTAACCCATTGTTACACCCAAATCGCCTTAGCCTTCATTGTATGTACTCGCTTTTAGTACATTATTGTTATAAACCCTGTTAATTATTACTTGAGTACATGGTTGCTAAGTAGAGTCTTGTGATTAGTGTATAAAGTTTTGGGATGATTGGGAATCATGGTAGTTTTTATTTTATGAAGAGATGGGGAAGAAAGTCAAATTATTACCCCTATATGCGCATAATACGCTCCATGTTATTTTGATCCTCTTAATTAGGTTCATTAGTTAGTTCATAATTATGAGTTCTAAAACTCAAGTGTATGGGTGCAATTATAAACCTCAATTCATGTAATATTATGTTTCAACAAATGGCAAGGTAAAAGTGTACAAAAAATGTATATAAAAAAAGAGAAAAAGAATCGAAAAAATGTATACAAAAAAGAGAAAAAAATATACGGGCTACCATTTTGCTTATGTTCATGTATATATCAAGATAGTTAGTTGTAAAGTTTGTATATCTTGGCTTAGCAACGCCTTTACATGTATTCTTGTATTTAATTAACTCACCACCACCCCAAATCCACCAAAATATATCCCATCCATCTGTTTCCATTTAACTTACTCTCATACATCACAACCCTTGAAAGACCTCTTTGATAGTAATTTCTAGGTGCTTACACCGTTGCGGTGGAGGTTTTTTGATCCTTTACCAAGCCTATGATAATTTGTATGCTACGATAGGTAATGAGTGTTAATTTTCCGTTTTTTGTATTGTTATAATTCATTATACACCTGAGAGAAAGAGAGAATCCAAACACTTATTGTGAGGTGCTAGTGTATATTTTTCGTGCTTTTAATTACGAGGTCTAATTGTTTGTGTCATGAACTATCTTTGAAAGGTAAGTTAAATGCCTCCGATATTGCTATTGTCTAGGTAGAAAAGCCCATTTGCTTGAGGACAAGCAAATCCCAAGTGTAGGGGTATTTGATAAGGTGTCATTTATGCACGTTTTCAGGGTTATTTAACCTCCTAAATCATGCAAATATGTCCAAAATATGTGCTTAATCGTTCCTTTTTTGTTTTTAGCATTTGGGAAGCACTTGGAGAAAATACACGTGACTTGGACTCAATTTGGAAAGAAATGGGACAAGATTGTGACTTTACACGAGTGGTTTCAAGGATGCACGTACAGTGCCTAGAGACAGCGTCACAATTCCTAGCGACGCCGTCAGAACTTACAAGCGACGACGTCAAGATTTATGTGACGGTGTTAGAACGTAACTGCCTCAAAGAAACCATAAGAAGATTCGGTGAAGCAACGGCGTCAGAATTTTGGCGACGCCGTCGCGATTCAATTTCTATATATATACCTACATTTTGGGAGACGAACCCTAAACATTATAGTTCGAGTGTAGCAGCTTTTAGGCCGTTCTTAGGGCTTAAAAACCCTCTTGTATCAGCCTTAAACACATGTTTTAATCAAGTGAAGTCATTTATCCTTTAATATTTCAATATGTCTATGTGTTGTTTGATTGATTCTTGTTCTTCGCTTCTCTCTAACATGCTAGGCTAGATCCATTAGTATTTACTTATGATTGCATGAAACTTAGTTTGTCGATCCTTTTAATATTGCTTCTTGTGATGGATGTGAGCGTTAGGCTCTAGAAAACTGGCTATAAAATATTACATTAGCATAGACGTTTAGGGAAACGCTAGTGTGTAGAAAGGATACCATCGGTAATAGTCTTCATACTACCTTACCCCTAATATGGTGATCCCTCTTAAGTGTTTTAATGCATATAATGTACTCTTAGGGGTTTTGTAATAGTCTTCATATTACCTTACCTGTGCGTTGCCTTAACGGAATATTACATAGACGGCGGATTCGTGTAAGCTGTTCATGACCTAGGAAATACTTACATAGATCATCACAAGTGTGACAAAGCAATAGGATTAGGAGAAGCAAACTAAGGAGTAATGCATGATTAAGTAAATACGTTCGTTTACCATATAAGTTTCCACCAAAATTAGTTTAGTTTAATTAGTTTAAATTAAAACCCACCTCTTAAAACCTGAATTTTAATTGCTTTCATATAAATATAAAAAATACAAAAATAATCTTCTCTCAACCCCTAAGATCTTAGTTAGGTTTAGTTTGACCCTTCAAACGCTATTCCCCTAGAGAACGATAACAACCCTCGAGTACTTGCTATACTACATTGTAACGATTAGGTACATTTGTTGTGTTTACAATGACTGCATAACCTTCGCAGGCTAAAAGCATCATCAAAGAAATACACGAAGGTTCCTGCGGATTTAACGTGGATCCCCGCTCTATGGTAGTCAAAGTCATGAAATAATGTTACTATTGGCTATCGATGCATATGGATGCTGCAAAGATGATCTAGGACTGTACACAGTGCCAGGCATGCTCTATGACAAAAAGAGCATCGAACAATGACGCAATAACTGTTAGCAGTACATGGCTGTTTAGTCATTGGGGAATTAATATCTTAGGACCCCTACCAACGGCCTTAGGAAGTCTGAAGTTCCTAGCCATAGCCATCGAACACTCCAGCAAATAGGTAGAGGCAAAACCTCTAACCAAAGTAAATGGAAGACAGGCAGAAAAGTTTGTATGGGAACACGTCATATGCAGGTTCGGAGTGCCTGAGATAATCACCTCGAAGGCTGACAAACAGTTCAGAGAAGGTATCTTCGTAGACTTCTGCAAAGGATTAAAAATTACGCAATCTTTTTCTCCTATCACGGAGCACGTGGAAATAATGAATCACATCAAGAAGCAGTTGGTTCAAAGTCAACAAATATGGGTAGATGACTTAGCCTGAGTCCTTTAGGTGCATAGGACTTTTCTAAGAAATAGCTAAAACAAAACCCCGTTCACTTTGACCTATGGTTCGGAGGCTATAATTCCAACAGCTGCGAGCCTTATCTCAGAAATCGAAGAACCTATAACAAAGGAAAAGACTAAAAAAAAGAAAGCGAAGAAAGAGAGGTAGCCTCTATCGAAGAGGCTTACTATCCAAACAAGCTTCAAAAGTATCACAATACAAGGAGTACCCGTTCCACGTTTAAATTAGGAGACTTTGTCATACTATCACAAAACAACAAAGATAGTCAACAAGTGTAGAAAGGACCTCACATCATAAGTGGAGTATACGAAGGAGAGCTTTACAAAATAACAGACGCCTCTGACTATTCGTTGGTTCAAACAGCGGAAGGAATAAGTCTCTGTAAGTTTTATATATAAAGCTTACAACTCATAGTTTTTCAAGTGATTGTTTAGACTGTTTTCTTGTCAGAGGGATAGTTACTCAATGTAGCAAACTAAGTGTTCATAAGCAAAATGATGTAAATCTTTCTACACAACTAATGATAGTAATGCATTTCCCTCCAAATCTTTTGTGTCGTTATTTACTACAGAAGATTTGAGTCACCAAGTACTTAAAAGTTTCAACGTTGGAAAGGATGTTGTAAGGCCGCACGTGAGCCTTACTCTTATTCAACATCCATTAAATTCACGTTAACTTCCCTAAGGTCTTCATTCGAAACCCTGTGGGCTAAAATGGAGTGGGTCGTAACCCTCTATTACAAGTGAAGGACTGCTTGCAAACATTGGTGTACATTTTATACGGCCACACATGAGCCTTAGCTTATTAAAGCACGAAAATACTATTCGAAGGATAGTGAAGGGGTCAGACTACGATCCCCATACTTTTCCCATAAGTAAAGCAAAGGGAATAAAGCTACAAACAACAAAATAGTAGCAAAACTTAGAGATTACGCCCCATATAATTAAAAGTCCTCGAAAGGACAATATCTAAAGCCAACTACAAGGGTTGACAAAATTGTTTGTAAGATGGCCTACACAAACCATCAAAAGATAACACACAAATATTGTTTAATGGCCGAAGCCTACATAACATAAAGAGAAATTGTAGGAGCAAGAGTTCTTATTGGAGTGGGTCGTTTTAGAGATTACGGCTTTTTAGAAAGCAAAGCTTTGATTGGTGCAGAGGGATCCACTACAATTTCAGATAAGATCGAGAATGTAGCGGTCGCAAGGTCATTTTTGGCTTTAGTGTGCTCTTTCTTATACGAAGACCTATAACCCTTCACCTTGGATAAGTTGAAAGACTATTTTATCTTAGCAACCTCTTCGAAGGCAGCACGCCTACCATAAAAGACAGAAGCGGATGCAAGCTTTCCATCAAGCCTGCCCAACTCGTCACTATACACTAGCTCTATGGCCACATAGGGCACCACCTTTGATACCACCTCCGCCCTATCACGTTTGACATTCTCAACCTCTTGGCGGAACGAGAGCTCAAAAGCTTCCAACCTTGCCTTCTCGGCCTCCAAGGAAGCAACCTTCGACTCCAAAGTCAAAAGGCTCACCTGATAGCCTGCCCACTTTTTAAGCGTCTCATGGATAGTAAATATATGACTAGCACAAAAACCTTACCACTTTAAAAATTCCACCCCAAAATGTGAGGTTCGCCCCTAGATCATTAGGAATTCATGTATCCATCTTTGATACCTAAGATAGTTTCACCTTTAGCTTTCTTGAGTTAAGGACTGAGAAATTGCATGTGTCGTGTTCATGGATTTGATAATGCATATGTGATGTTGTCACCTTTTCTGGAGCATTGGTATCGGTCAAAACTATATGAAAGTATACCGGTAGTGTATTAAATTCTAAAACTTGTTTTAGTGATTCATCCCAAGACTGCTAGTGAGATCGCAAGGGTGTCGAGAAGTCACTTCCCTTATTCAAAGCACTCAAGAGGTATATAGACAAGAAAACTATACGATGGACAACAAATGCCAAAGAAGCTTCCAAAAGATGAAGAAACTCATGGAAATCTTACCAACACTTACTGCCCCAATCAAAGGCAAAGTGTTACTGATGTATATCGCAGCCTCAACGAAAAGCATAAGCGATGTTTTGCTTACAGAGCAAGAAGAAAGACAAGTTCCAATTTACTTTGTAAGTAGGGTATTACAAAGGGCAAAACTCAACTACCCAAGATTAGAGAAGCTCATATTAGCCCTCGTCCATGCTGCAAGAAGACTCCAAAGGTATTTTCAAGCACACCCCATTTGAGTGTTGACTGACGCACCCATTAAGCAAGCTCTCGCAAGTCCTAAAAAATCAGGACGAATAGCTAAATGGGCCATCAAACTGGGGGAGCATGACATCAAGTTCAAAGGACGTTACTTTGTTAAAAAATAGATTCTAAAAGATTTTCTCACCGAAATGCCCTCCGAAGAGGACGACAAGATAAAGACTGGCAAGGTAGAAATTAAAAAAGAAGGTCTAAAGCTGGAAAACATGTGGAAGATCTATAATGACAGAGCCTTAATCTCTGACGGCTCAGGTACGGGATTGATATTGATCAGCCCCAAAGGAGAAGAGTACATATACGCTCTGCGGTTCGAATTTGAGATCACGAATAACGAAGCAGAATACGAAGCGTTGCTAGCAGGGTTGCGACTAATAGACGAAATGGAAATTAAAATCCTGGCCATCTTTGTAGACTCGCAGCTAATAGTTAACCAAGTAAAGGGACTCTTCGAGGCCATACAGCCTGCTATAAAGCAATATTTAGAAAGGTTGAAGAAATCCCTGAAGAATTTTGACACTTATTCGATGGAGCATATTCGAAGAAACCAGAACAAGAAAGCTGACACACTAGGCAAGTTAGCTTCGATGAACTTCGAACACCTCACCAAAGAGGTGTTGGTGGAAGTCTTAGCAAACAAATCAATAAATGACAATAAAGTTTCAACGATCGCAGTTGAGAAAGGAGAATATTAGATGATTCCATTTTACGTGTACTTAATAAATGGTCTACTACCAGAAGATCCGAAAAAAGCCAGGAAAGTCAGAATCAAAGCCCCGCAATACAGACTGATCAAAGGAAACCTTTATAAAAAGTCTTTCTTAACATTGTGGCTTCATTGCATAGGCCTTTCTGATGAGGTGTCATTTTATGCACTTTTTCAGGGTCATTTAACCCCCTAAATCATGCAAATATGCTAAAAATATGTGCTGAATCGTTTTGTTTGTGTTTTTAGCATTTAGGAAGCTCTTGGAGAAAATACACGTGACTTGGACTCAATTTGGGAAGAAATGAGAAAGATTGCAACTTTACACGAAGTGGTTTCAAGGAAGCGCATATAGTGCCTGGAGACGGCGCTGCAATTCCTAGCGTCGCCGTCAGAACTTACAAGCGACGGCGTCAAGATTTATGTGACGGCGTCAAAACGTAACCACCTCAAAGAAACCCTAAGAAGATTAGGCAAAGCGATGACGTCAGGATTTTGGTGACGCCGTTGTGATTTAATTTCTATATATACATACCTACGTTTTTAGGGGTTTTGGTGTGCAACTTTTGGGAAACGAACCCTAAACATTATAGTTCGAGTGTAGCAGCTTTTAGGTCGTTCATAAGGCTTAAAAACCCTCTTGTATCAGCCTTAAACACATGTTTTAATCAAGTGAAGTCATTTATCCTTTAATCTTTCAATATGTCTATGTGTTATTTGATTGATTCTTGTTCTTCGCTTATCTTTAACATGCTAGGCTAGATCCGTTAGTATTTACTTATGATTGCATGAAACTTAGTTTGTCGATCCTTTTAATATTTGATTGGTGGTTCGGGGCCTCTTTCTTCTCTTAGACTTATATCTAAGAATGAACAACTAGGTAAGGGTTGTGGTTGAGGCTTCGGTTCATCAAAATTAGGAATTTCCCTAGAACTAAGAGGTATGTCATGATTACAAGTATTCAAACCTAAATCCTCTGGTGGTGTTTTGTCTAAAGGTTCTACCTCAATCGGGCTTCCTATAATCTCTTCTATATCATCCGGGTAAGTCACGGGCGGTGTATTCCTTAAATGACAGTAGGGTTTGCGTGGTACTCTCAGGGCTTGTAACTCCTACCTCATTATCCATCGTACCTAGGCTATCTACATGCTCATCATAATCTAACCATGTCATGCACCTAGGTACCTGTACCCTAACCATATCATCCCCAACTATTTGAGCATTTGGATTTGCTACTGTTTCATCAGAAATAACGCTTGTTGGGTCGCTACATTTTTTTATCATCTTGGGGATAATCCTCTATGGCATACCATGCTCCTATATTACTAAACTTCCTAAGATCCCTTTCTGCTGTCAAATTGATGATATAACGGGATAACGAGTCGAGATGTTTAAGAAATATTTCAATTAGGGTCCATATACTAAGGCCATGATTTGAGACTTTTCGGATTATGTCTTTGAAACGAGTCCACGAATCGTAAAGAGATTCATCTTGATTTTATTGGAACACCAAGAGTTGATTACGGAAGAATGCATTAAACCTACCTACGCTAGAATAACCATACCTATTCATTATAATTTACAAATTTACAAATGTTACGAACAAAGGGCACAAAGAAAAAGATAGACTACAAGAAAGCTAATATACAAAATTAAAATCTCACTTGAAAGGATTCAAGCGAGTAGAACTAAGTTAAACAATGATTGAAACCTAACTATTCCTCACGCAGCGGCGCCAAAAACTTGTTGAGGTTGTCGTAAGGGACTTCTACAAGAAGTTTTACAACTCCCTAGGCAGTGTACCTAATCATTGTAGCGTAGTATAGGCAAGACTCGTGGGTTGTTATCGTTCTCTAGGGGAATAGATTGGGAAGGCTTGATCACGGTCTAACAGTATTCTAAGGGTTTAGAGAAGATTATTTTTGTATTTTTTATATTTTATGAAAGCTGTAAATCATATGTTTGAGAGGTTGGTTTGGTTTTAGCTATTAAACTAAATAATAAACTAAGCTACTGGTGATAACAATATAATAAAAGATTGTGTTCATTTAATCATGTATTACTCCCTAGATTGCTTCTTCTAGTGTTGTTGTTTTGTCACACTTGTGATGATCTATGTAACTATTTCCTAAGTCATGAACGAATTACACGAATCTGCCGTCTATTTAATATTCTGTTAAGGCAACACACAAGTAAGGTAGTATGAAGACTATTATAAGGCCCCTAAGAGTATATTAAATGCATTTGAAATATATTAAGAGTGGATCAACCATATAAGGGGCAAGGTAGTATGAAGACTGTTACTCTGTGGTATCCTTTTTACACAATCATATTTTCCTAGACATATCAACAGCGATACAGACAAAAGCTGGTTTTCTAAGACCTAACATGCATATTCATCACAAGAAGCAACACCACTAAGATTTACATTCTAGGTTTCATACAATCATAAATAAACATAATAGAAGGTTTAGCCAAGCATGTTAAAGATAAAGCAAGTACAATAATGAATCAAACAACAATTAGACATATTGAATGATTAAGATAATCGTACTTGATTAAAACATGAATTGAAGGAAGTACAATAGGGTTTTGAGGCCCTAAAATTGTCCCTAACAGCTGCTAAACGAACTAGGGTTCGTCCCTTTCTTTTACTCTAAAGTTACATACTTAAAACCCTAAAAACGGATTTGTATATATAGGAAAATTGCTGTGACGGCATCGCGTTTTAATCGTGACGCCATCATAAGTAGAATATTCTAGATCTTGGGCTGGGTCGTGCGAGCTAACATCGTTGTGAAATGTTGTGACACTGTCATGGTGGGATTTGTGACGCCGTCTCCAGCCTCTGAGTATAAATTCTTGAGAGATGTTGGTGTAGGTCTGTAGTCTTATCCGTTTCTTCTCCAAATGAGCCCAAGTCACGTGTATTTCCTTCAAATGCCTTCCAAATGCTGAATACCTAAAAAGGAACGATTAAGTACCTATTTTGGGCATAAATGCACGATTTAGGAGGTTAACGACCCCGAAAAAGTGTATAAAATAACACCTCATCAACTCTCGAGCCCTAAGATTCACAGCATTGTCCATAACTGCTTGCCTAGCATGGCAGCGGTCATTAAGGTCGAGAAGTTCAACATCAAGTTGGTTGTCAAGATGACCCCTCTAGGCCGAAGGGGTAATGTTGGATATCTTAAAATGGAAAGCTTTAGCATTTTGAAGCTCAAGGACATCTGTAAGATCTGCAAATAATTAACAAACGATAAGAAATTATGAAAACATAGGCAGAAGCAACATATGATATTAACTATTACCTTTATCATCATCAAAAATGGTGAGAAAGGGAGAGTCATCTTTTGAGGAGATAGTTTTCTGGTGAGTAGCTCGGGAAGAAGCACCTTGAACCAGCCTGCGCTTGACAGGTGGCTTTGAAGACCCCCCTATTGTCATACACTTCCTATCTTTTATCCTCGCCGCAACACTGCCAAGGTGTATCACCAGCTTCTCTTGACGTACCGGAGAACCTCCTGAATCAGCAACATTCTCCATAATCTATTCTGTATTTGCCTCATCCAATGGCTCGGCCTCCACAAGAGGTAGTTCGGTATTGATAGACACAAAAGGAGAACTAGTACCAAAACCAGGAGCAAGGCTCCTTAGGAAGGAATGACAAGTCCTCATCATCCTCAGCAAACATAAAGTTCCTGAAAGCCATTTCTACACAAGAAAAACAAACAAATAATATATCAGCAGAGAAGAAGAGATTATTAAGAACATTGAAATAACAAATACCCTTTTCGCCAATGAAGATAGTAGTGCTCACCTTGCTCCCAGGAAGTTTTGAGACCAGCTAAGAAAAGGATTGGATCAGGGAAAGTCCAAACATTGATAGGATATCTACCAAGTCATTGAAAGGAGGGATTTTCATGAATCATATCAGGAAGTTTGTATTTGAAAGATTTTTTGTCCCATCTATTATCTTTAGAAAGCAGCTCGGGACAAGCAACAGGAATGATAGAGTCTTGAACAAAGAAAAAGCGACCTTTCCAACCTTCGATACGAGTAATGACCTTGGGTAGAAGATTGGGTATGTGTTTTTCAGGTCTTTTAGCAAAGGTCAGCCACTAAACACCAGGAAACAAATTAAAGAAGCCCCTAAAAAGTTCAACAGTAGGCTCACAGCCATACGCTTTGCACATAACGACAAATGTAGTAAGTTTGGTGTAGCCAAAGGGATTGAGTCTGGACAAGTGGACCTTAAAGTACTAAAAAACGTCACAGAAAAATTTAAGGAGAGGTAACCTAAGATTGGCAAGGGTAAAACAATGCGTATACAGACTAGCGTACCCATCAGGGGTGTCAAATATGGTCTGGTTACGCTTGGGAAGCATCACTTTGTACTCAGAAGGAATGGGGTAGACAGAAAGGAAATCAGAAAACTCTTCCTTTGTAAGAATACATGTTTGTTAACGAATTATATGCTTTGCACTCATAACAGAAAAGAGAGGAGTAACGATCTTACCTTTTTAAGTGCTTGAACAAGGCGTAGACTATGGAACAAAGAGGTGCCAGAGGTAAAAAATGGTATGGTTTTTGATTTTAGTATTTACAAGGAATAAATTTACTTTACAATCGTGCACGTGTAGGTATGACAAGTCATCCGCATTTCAAACATTGATAGGGCGTGATTTGACATTCATATTGACCGAGACGCGACTGTTGAGTATTAATCCACTTTAAATCTTAACAAACTCCCTTTAAATAGGGATTTGCATTTAATGCGAACAATACGCGTTATTATCGGGCTTCGATCTCGGGCTTCGATACTATCTTATTTTGAAGTCGAAAGCAATGCATTCATAGATGTATACATCACATTCGACTAGGGGGCTTGATGATGTACCCTCTCCTCCGGCTCGAAGGCCTCCCCTTCGAGCTTGAAAGGGATCTACTCCCAATTATACCTAGAAACATTCGAATAGTTTCTAGTGGCGTAAAATCATGTTTGCGATGGTTACTAGTATGGGAATCCACCACGCGAAGACCCACACCCTTCGCGGTAAGGTATTCGACAAAACTAAGGCAGAGGTCAGACTTGGTCAAGTCAAAACCCATGTTCTCCCTCTCTACCAAGGCTTTCCCGCCAAGGTAGAGATCGTGGTACATTTAATCCTGTAATCTCCTAAAATTATGGAACACCCCCACGACCACCGGCTTATGTGCAAGTACTATGTTCTAGCCTATTTCTCACCACCTATAAATAGATAGACATGTACCTCAGGTTTGTTTACGCTCTCAGCACTTACTCACATACTTTTTACATACTTATTACTCCCAAAGCACATACTTACTCTCACACCGAAGGTGATTCATACGGACACCCCCTACACTTCACTTAACGTAGTGTTTTCATTTGTGTTGTCACAAGTTATCTACAGCTTGGAAAGCAGACATACACCCTTAAACTCTTCGATCCCCATCGAAGCCTGGTCGTGCCCATATTTGCACAATCACGATCCTACTACATTCTTGCAACATTTTCTTATGTAGGATCGTAAAATTGATCAAGATCGCGATTTTAATAACCATGCTAAATTCATTTCATACCGCATCGTGACACCAATTAACACCAATTCACAAAAACATTATTGCCATTTCAAAGCCGTCTAATAAGGAGCCCGAGATAGGAATTAACCGAGGGGTTAGTTTTGGATGCTGAGCTTCTGGATCATGTTTTTAAAGTTCCTATTACTACTGTCAAATGTATCCCTCATGGTTACCGCCTAGCTTTTTTCAAGCTTTAAAAATAGTTCTTTGCAAAGTGGTTGCCCAATCCGATTATGTTGATGCATGGGTCAGGTTGCTACTTTTTCGAAGATGCACGCTGCAGGTGTATAGGCCCAAGAATAGACAAGAACGTGGGCCCGAGAACAGAAAATCATTGCAACAAAGTTCTATACTTAAGTCACTAGCTACATAGGGGAAATATGATGGTATTACAATGCTAATTAAAAGTATTGTAGATGGTTCCACGTTGGGGTCATTTGGCCAAGGTGGAGGTGATTTTCTAGAGGAGGGAGTAACATGCAACACAAACATCAAGCAGTGTCTTCGCAAGGTTGCGGATAGGCAAGTTACGGCAGCAGTGAAAGTGATATCCTCCTCCGGTGTAACTCCATATTGTGATGATACTATTAAAGCCTTGGAGGGTAAGCATCCTTACAAGCCACCCCCATCCATGCCTAGCATCACATTTTCTGAGCCTCCCCTTATAGCAAAGATTGATAGTGTCTTTAGTTGCATTAAATCATTTCCTAAAGGTAATTCATGTGGGAGAGATGGTTTGAGGGCACAACATATCTTGGATGCATTATATGGAGAGGGGTCTGCTACTGCCACGAATCTCTTAAAGGTCACCACCTCGGTCGCTAATTTATGGTTAGCGAGGAGGTGTCCGCCTATCTTGGCATAGTTTGTTGCATCTGCTCCTCTCACGCCTCTCCTTAAACTAGATAACGGGATTCGACCCATTGCAGTAGGCACTATATGGAGACGTTTTGTTTCTAAGGTTGCCATGAAAGGTGTGGGTAAAAAATGTCAAAGTACCTTAGCGATTTTCAATTTGGGGTCGGAGTGTTGGGTAGCACTGAGGCTTTTTACATAGCGTCAATAAGGTGTTGAGTGAATATCATAATGATGGGTCTCTTGTAATGCTTACTGTGGATTTCTCAAATGCATTTAAGCTTGTGGATAGATCGGCATTACTCCATGACGTTAGGGTGATGTGTCCCTCCATTTCTTTGTGGGTGAATTTTTTATATGTACAGGCATCGAGATTGTATATATGAGACACACATATCTGGTCTGCCACTAGGGTGCAGCAAGTTAACCTATTGGGACCTCTTCTTTTTGCTCTTATATTGCACTTGCTACTACATAAGATCAAGGACAGTTGCAAGCTTCTTCTTCATGCTTGGTATCTTGATGATGGGACTGTTATTGGAGATTCAGAAGAGATTGTCAGGGTGTTAGACATTATAAAGGTGAGTGGTCCAGGTTTGGGTCTTGAACTTAATATTAAGAAAACAGAGATATTTTGGACCTTGTGTAATGGTATAAAGCTGCATGAGGGTTTATTTCCAGACGATATTCGAAGGCCGTCATCGGGTGCGAAGCTTGTTGGGGGAGCTGTTAGTAGAGACGCGGATTTTATTAGTGGGTTGGCTATGAGGGGAGCCGCGAATGCTGTCGATTTTATGAGTCTTATTCCACAGTTACATAACCCACAGAGTGAGCACCTTTTGCTTCGATCATGTATGGGTATTGCCAAACTCTTTTTCGGTTTAAGGACTTGTCAACCTATACACATGGAGGAGACAACCTTGTTTTTTGACAAAGGTTTGATTGGGTCAATCGAGAATATAGTAGTTTGTGGTGGACCATTCTTTGGAGACTTACAGTGGCGACTTGCTTCTTTACCGATTTGATTTGGTGGTTTGGGTTTGTACTCAGCAAAAGTCGTTTCCTCCTATGCTTTTGTAGCATCGAGGGCCCAATCTTGGGTGCTACAAGACCACATCTTACGTGATAGTGGCATTTGTGGTATGGATGATGATTATGTTTCTGCTTTGGTTTGTCTTCGTGATACGATTCCAAGCTTGGATTTTAGCTGTTTCACTAATAAAGACATCGTTCCTTCTAAAGCCCAACAAACACTGGCGAATGTTCTTTTTGGTGAAATGGTCAAGGATATGGAAGTTCACTATGACATGGAGACAGAAAGCAGTTTTTAAGTGTCTACGTACACCACATGCTCAGGATTTTCTACTAGCTATCCCCATAGACGGGCTTGGTCAACATATGTCACTGGTGGAATATCACACTATCCTTAAGTATCGTCTCATGATTCCACTATTTTCGGTTGATGCGATATGCCCTGTTTGTCGCAAGGCATGTTTGGATTCATTTGGGGAACATGCGGTTCATTGTAAAGAGCTCCCGGGATTCAAATGCCGACACGATATGGTTAGGGACGTCCTTTTTGACATATGTAGGCGTGCCAAGATCTCCGCTAAAAAGAAGCACCTGTGAACTTTTTAACTGAGTGATAACATTAAATATTTAATACTTTTTAGTGTCAAATTACTCCTTATATTACCTGCAAATGTTTCACTAATACTCAAAAACGAGACATTTTCTATCATTTTGTAGTTTTCAAGTGAAATGCGAGAAAGTGACAAAAAATAAGGGAAAAAGGACTCAAAGTATAAATATTTGAAGAATGTTACGGCGTAACACCAAAAATGGTTACACCGTAACATATATTAAGCAGGTACGAAGATCAAGGACAACGTTACGGCGTAACACCATATCTAGTTACGCCGTAACCATATATTTGGAAGAAAATCTTGTCAAAGTTAGAGTTACGGCGTAACACAATATATAGTTACGCCGTAACCATAAAGATTCACATATATGGAATAAAGATCATGAATTTATGGAAATTATTTGACGGTTACGGTGTAACACCTTTTGTGGTTACGCCGTAACCAATCCGAAGTTAAAATTTCATTTACTACAAGTTTGCTGAAGGGTTTACGATGTAACCAAAAACTGGTTACGGAGTAACCAAAAATTGGTTTAAGCATAAAGTCTATTTTGCTGATATTTTTGAATGTCGACCATCAAACAAGGTCTACGACGTAAACCCACAAATCTGTTACGCCATTACACTCTCGTTACCTATCTTAAAGTGGCCTCATTCAAGCTATTCCGACATCACTTCCTCCACAACCAATTAGAGAGGCGACAAAGGCTTCCAACCTTCGAAGAATTCCACCTGGAGTCCAAAGGAGATAACACTTTACTTACTTTTTGTATTTAATCGTTCAAATACGAATACTGTAAGAATTATGACTTTTCAATATATGATTTATTCTATATCTTTACCGGTGTTTCCGTTACATTGAGGGTAAGCACTTAAAGTCGCGGGCTAGGTTATGTAATTTACTGTTTGTATGAATTGTTTCCTGTTAGATTATGGTTTCATTAGATATTCCTTGACTATCGTGTAACCATGGGTTTTGGTAGTACGGGTGGTTTGGACCTAGCTTGCCCCATTATTAGATTATCTAGTCAATATGGGATACAATGGGTACTAGGGAGGATCACTAACTCCTTACCTGGTGTAGGAACTAACCGGTCACCGCACTTATCACTCAATACTTAAAAAGCACAGGAACTCTTTCAAAGGGGGTTAATAATCTTTACAGGTTATTAGATATGTTTTGGGAATAGTTGGATTAATCACTGCAACTTGGATAACCTACCTCCCAGATGATTTAGGACTGATTCAGAATCACATGAAGTATATGATAGACTAAATATGCACATTCAAGCCTATTGACCTTAAAAACCACTTATGAAACCATAGTTTAACATTGCACAGGAAAATGTCTTCATAACAATAGTAATGAAGTAACTAGGTTAGCACGTTTTCTCTCTTGATCTCTCTTATCCTTTTACTTTTTAGTTATTTATTTTATTGCTATTTATTTTAATTCAAATCAAAAACCATTTTTTAAACGTGATATTTGAAATTAAAACTAATTATAACTTAGCTCTTGGAACGACCTTGGATTTACTATTCTATACTACCCACGATCAGGTTCTCTGCCCGTTAGTGTGTGGTTAGGTAGATCGAGTTTTATAAATTTAAAACTTGGTAAAAATATATTTTGAAATAAAATACACATCAAGTTTTTGGCGCCGTTGCCGGGGAGCTAAAAATTAGTAATAATTTGAATTTCTGTATATATTTCCTTTCTGTAAATATATTCTGCTAGTTTTTCTTGTAAGTTTTCAGATATGGAAGATGATGTAGACATCAACGCGCTCACCATAGAGCAGTACATAGCGTTGATTCCAAATGACATTAAACCAGGCATAGTGAACCCCAAGATTGGCGATGACGTCGAATTTGAGATAAATGCAAACTTTATGAGGGAATGAAGATGCAAACTTTTCGTAGGCACCGATGATGAAGACGCTTACGAACATGTGCGTACGGTATTAAAGATTGTGGATCTCTTCCACTTCCCTGGCGTCACTCACGATGCCATTATGCTTAGGGTTTTTCCAATAACACTCAAGGGACGAGCCTTGAGCTGGAAAGACAGGCTTCCAGCAGGGACAATCACTACATGGGATCTCTTTAAAAAAGAATTTATTTAGAGATATTGTCACCCTTTCATAACTGCCAAGAAATTGGAAGAAATCCGTAATTTCAAGCAAGAAAGGGACAAAACATTGTATTATGCTTGAGAAATATACAATGATCTTCTTTACCAATGTCCGCTGCACGACCTGAATTGTCAACAGAAGGTTCATATCTTTTACACTGGATTAGACATCCCCACTCGCAAAATTCTCGACTCTAACGGGTTCATTCCTCTGATGACACCAACACAAGCCCTATAATCAATACAAGTCATGGCATACCATTCACATAACTGGTATGATGCAACAACCACTAGGGAAAGAATCAACGATGTCCTAGACAATGTTGATGCCATTCACGAAAGTTTCAAAAGGGAACATCTAACCAATGACTGCTCTCTCAAAAAAGAGAATGAGGCAATCAAGCATAGCAGATATATGGAATCCTTGGAAGAAACCATCATCAAATTTTGCGAAGACACAATTAAAAAATAGACCGCGAATGATGAAAAGATGAGGAAGATTCTTGAAAACACGGAATCAAACATAAGGGCACTTAAAACTAGAACAAAGAACCTACAAGAAAAAGCTTATCAATTAACCCATAAAGTCCTCACTAATACAGGAGAAAAGGTCAAGACAATAACAACAATGGGTAAGGAAAACATGAAAGAGTCAGTTCCTCGTGACTTACCACCTATGCCGTTTTTAGGACATTTGAAGGAACAAATGGGTAGACCTTACAGAACTCGGGAAACCATCCGCATGATTGGAAATCCTGAGGAAATTCATAATGAGGAAGCTCAGGAAGATGAAGGGGACATGGATGTCGGTTGGGACATTACAAGAAAGGATGTAAAAAGGCTGAGGAAATTTCTAACACCTACCATACACACTTTACCCAACCTTGAACCAATAGTGCCACCATGTATACCACTGGACCAGTCCATGATAAGGATAAAATTGTAAGGGAAAAGGAACGGGATTATGATATTCCTTTAAATGATAGTGTAATGCAACCTTTGACCCCTCAGACGATTCACATCACATAACCTGACGACGACTATGTAGCACCAGCTACAAATCCCATGTCTAACAAGCAATTAAACAAATTCGAGGAAGAATTTTCTCATATTACAGAGGTTGCCGAAAAAGAATATGATGACCCTGTTATAAAAAAAATATGATTGTAAGACCTTCATTCGGAAATTACTACACCAAGTGAGCCAATCATCAAAGGAAATGAAATTTCAACAATAATATGGTTCTAATTTGTCATTCCCCTACCCAGTAGCAATTCATGGTGTTCATTTCAACTCTCACTCGCACTTAATCTCGAATGAGGGAAGGAACACCTTATTACTTGGCAAATAAGGGTGGAGTCAAGCTCGTGACTCAAACAAAAACAAGCGCTTTGTGGGAGGCACCCCATGATTATATTTCATTCTACATATTAGTTGGTTTGTATGTTTTCAACTTTGTTTTGCAGGATCCAGGAGCTAGGAGGCATTTATCGAGAACGGCTTGACTCATAATCATGTGGTAACTTTGCTGAATCTGCAGCAGTTACGGCGTAACAACTTTAGTTTACGCTATAACCATTATAGTTATGACGTAACCCATTTCACGGTTATGCTGTAACTCTTTAAAAACTTAAAAATTTTCATACCACTTGATTACGACGTAACCACCAGAGTTATGCCGTAACCTCCTTCTGAAATCCTAAAAATTTAAGTTTTAAACACGTCTAAACCTTGTATACGTAAATGGACTTTATGGGTATGTTCTCTGGAAGCCCTCACGAGACTAAACTCGTCCACTTGGGCTACAAAGTGGTTTAAAAAGCTTGTTGCATATGCTAAATGCAACCGTCACTCCTACGAAAGTGAGTTAGGTTTGTATTTCCTGTACACTTCATAATTCTTGTAAATTGATTTTATGCTTTGGTTTATTTTTGTGATCACAGGGGATAAAGAGCTTGCGGGAAGACGGAGATAATCTAAAAGATTTCCGCCAATATCTCGAAGCAATGCTCAGGGAGTTTTACTCTTTCCCTTTTATTTTATTTTCTTAAGGTACAACAGGGACATTGTACAAATCAAGTAGGGGGATGGGAGTAGAATTAACACTTGACGTATGTCTTGCCTTCGATTTTCTAGTTTTGTTTGAAAATTATGCTAATTTTAAAAATTTTGACAAAATTTTCTAGAATAAATCTTTGCCGAATGCACATTACCCTTTATTATATTTGGTGAGATTTAAGCCTAATATTCCGTTTCCATCATATTACTCAAAAATCCACCAAAATATTGAGTGTGCCGGTAATATTGTAGACTTTAGAACTTGGCATGTACATCATTTCAAGACCTAATTGATTAGCAGGAATATATAGTTCAAGAAGGCAACACTTAGAAAATCACCTAAATAGCCTATATTTGTGTGTTTAACGACTTGTTACACTGACTTGTCGACCTCCCGTGATAAACCCTTTTGTTGCACTCATTATTAGTGCAAGATACCCCTAGATCACCCACATTAAGCCAATCTATGTTTTCACCCTACTCTATATGTTTCGTTACACCATTTCACCTTAGCCTACCCTGTAGTCTTTATTTTCTTTGTGTTGAAATCTCTGGCTACTTAAGTCCATGGTTTGGGGGGAATGGGAACGAGAATTATATGCATTCGTGGAAGACCAATCAGTTATGATCTATAAAGACCCCCTTGTATCACCACTTTCGACATTGTTTATCTCAAGTGGGGGGATGTGCGTATAATATCGGATGTTTCAGGGGCAATAATTAAAGATATAAACTCCTGTAATATTTGCATATTATGAAGAAAATGAAGAAAAGAGGGTGAAACAAAAAGCCACCAATGTGCTAAAAATGTAAAGATGGTGCAAAATAAAAAATAGAGCTAGTAGCCCATTATTGCACCAAGACATTTCAGTAATTATGAAAAATGGAGCTAGTAGCCCATTATTACACCAAGTCATCCCAATACTCGTGAAGAATGGAGCTAGTAGCCCATTATTGAAGATCAGATTTTCAAACTTAAACTCTTGGACCCATGGATGGACAGTAGCTGTAACACCCCCAAAAATGTGTCGCAGCGGAAATATGTCCAGGGGGCGTTTCTTCATAATACAACAGCACAAGATACAAGAGAACGACCTCTAAATGTGTCGTTTGAAAAGTAATCTCGTTGATTTTCTTAAAATTGATATAACATTTGTCCCATAATTGCATCACAATGAAAAGCTTGAAAGCAATACAACGAGATTTGATCATTTGTATGTAAGTAGAAATCCATGAATGAAATCTTGTCAATTTAGACTCCAATGCACATCAAGTAAGCCAAGCATCTAATTCACCTGAGAAAAACATGCTTAAAAGTGTTAACATAAAGTTGGTGAGTTCATAGATTTTTTGTAAATGCAAATGTTGACATCAAAAGAGTATAGTGTCTACTGCTTCACCGCAGTATAATGAAAAGTGTTTAGTAATCACTAATGTTCAACAAAGGAGTGTGGACCACAAGATTTCCAAAATGTATGACTACTATAACAGATACAGTATCACATAAAATGTATCTACTGTTGCGCTAAGCTCATGACACCGAAGCTAATTTGTGTAACATATAATATGCCAAATGTATTTCTGCCCTACCGGTGTCTGACCAAGACACCCAATGAGATTTGACATTATATATATCCGTTGGTTCACTCCTTGACACCAGTGAGAGCTACTCACCCGGATAAGGATAATTAGTCCCAATAGATCTATTTATAACATTTACGCTTACAATCCGCAATTAACAGTTCATGATAGTTTCAGGCAAGAGAGTGGTCTAATCGCTACTTAGGCAACACGTAAATAGGAGATTATAACCAAAAACACTTGTGTCCAATGAAGAAATAACCATTGTATTCATAAACAACTTCAAATACTTAAATTCATAAGTAGAAAGAGTGTGATAAAAATCAAGTAATCGAGTTTGTAAATAAGTATAAGTATGTGTATGTAAACAAGTTGTAATGAGCATGTATTCTCCCCCGAGATTTGTAAAGTAATTGTAAAACAAGTGAAAGAGGGGCTATAAACTCACATCGATGTTGTAGAACGATTGGCGGGAATGCACGTATTAAGCGCCAGACAAAATAGAAACTGGAACGGCTCGACCAAGAAGTTGCGGTTTATCTTAACGGTTATATCCTACTAACCTAGGATAATGTACTTTGGTTTTCCGAAGAATGAATACATCAACGCGACATGTTGATAAAAGATTTAGATTTAAAGTTGTAATAGTTTGGTGGTTGGTTAAACAAAATGAGTCAAAAAGTAAACACAAAGTATGTAATATATTCCGTATATATTACATAATAAAAATTG
>BQNB010004871.1:81985-101588 GCA_026074375.1 Tanacetum coccineum
AAAAACTATTTTCTGTCTCATAGTCATGTCAAAGTGAACTTCCATATCCTTGACCATTTCACTAAAAAGGACATTCTCCAGTGTTTGTTGGGATTTAGAGGGGACGGGGTTCTTATTAGTGAAACTGCTAAAATCAAAGCTTGGAATCGTATCACAAAGACAATCCAAAGCAGAAACATAATCATTATCCATAACACATATGCCACTATTACATAAGATGTGGTCTTGTAGCACCCAAGATTGGGCCCTCGAGGCTACAAAAGCATAGGAGGAGACCAATTTTGCCGAGTACAAACCCAAACCACCAAATCGAATAGGTAAAGAAGCAAGTCGCCACTGTAAGTTTCCAAAGAATGGTCCACCACAAACCACTATATTCTCGATTGACCCACGCAAACTTTTGTCAAAAAACAAGGCCATATCCTCCATGTGTACAGGTTGACAAGTCTTTAAACCGAAAAAGAGTTTGGCAATACCCATACATGATCGAAGCAAAAGAAGCTCACTTTGCGGGTCATGTAACTGTGGAAGAAGACCCATCAAATCAACAACATTTTTGATCGAAGCAATAGCCAACCCACTAATAAAATCCGCGTCTCTACTAACAGCTCCCCCAACAAGCTTCGCACCCGATGACGGCCTTCGAATATCGTCTGGAAATAAACCCTCATGCAGCTTTATACCATTACACAAGGTCCAAAATATCTCTGTTTTCTTAATATTAAGTTTTTTTTTCCCCCCAACTACAAACCCCCTCCCCCCCCCCAAACCTGGATCACTGACATCACCTTTCTAAAGTCAACACCTGGCAATCTCTTCTGAGTCTCCAAAACAGTCCCATCATTAAGATACCAAGCATGAAGAATAAGCTTGCAACTGTCCTTGATCTTATGTAGTAGCAAGTGCAATATAAGAGCAAAAAGAAGAGGTCCCAATAGGTTAACTTGCTGCACCCTAGTGGCAGACCAGATATGTGTGTCTCATATATACAATCTCGATGCCTGTACATATAAAAAATTCACCCATAAAGAAATGGAGGGACACATCACCCTAACGTCATGGAGTAATGCCGATCTATCCACAAGCTTAAATGCATTTGAGAAATCCACAGTAAGCATTGCAACTGTAGACCATCCATTAGATTTTCACTCACACCTTATTGACGCATGTTAAAGAGCTCAGTGCTACCCGACATCTCTGACCCCAAATTGAAAATCGCTAAGGTACTTTGACATTTTTTACCCACACCTTTCATGGAAACCTTAGAAACAAAACGTCTCCATATAGTGCCTACTGCAATGGGTCGAATCCCGTTATCTGGTTTAAGGAGAGGCGTGAGAGGAGCAGATGCAACAAACTATGCCAAGATAGGCGGACACCTCCTCGCTAACCATAAATTAGCGACCAAGGTGATAACCTTTAAGAGATTCGTGGCAGTAGCAGACCCCTCTCCATATAATGCATCCAAGATATGTTGTGCCCTCAAACCATCTCTCCCACATGAATTACCTTTAGGAAATATTTTTAATGCAACTAAAGACACTATCAATCTCTGCTATAAGGGGAGGCTCAAAAAATGTGATGCTAGGCATGGATGGGGGTGGCTTGTAAGGATGCTTAGCCTCCAAGGCTTTAATAGTATCATCACAATATGGAGTTACACCGGAGGAGGATAGCACTTTCACTGCTGCCGTAACTTACCTATCCGCAACCTTGCGAAGACACTGCTTGATGTTTGTGTTGCATGTTACTCCCTCCTCTAGAAAATCACCTCCACCTTGGCCAAATGACCCCAACGTGGAACCATCTACAATACTTTTAATTAGCATTGTAATACCATCATATTTCCCCTATGTAGCTAGTGACTTAAGTATAGAACTTTGTTGCAATGATTTTCTGTTCTCGGGCCTATGTTCTTGTCTATTCTTGGGCCTATACACCTGCAGCGTGCATCTTCGAAAAAGTAGCAACCTGACCCATGCATCAACATAATCGGATTGGGCAACCACTTTGCAAAGAACTATTTTTAAAGCTTGAAAAAAGCTAGTGTAACCATGGAGGATACATTTGAACAGTATACAAGGAAATTTTAAAAACATGATCCAGAAGCTCAGCATCCAAAACTAACCCCTCGGTTAATTCTTATCTCGGGCTCCTTATTAGACGGCTTTGAAATGGCAATAATGTTTTTGTGAATTGGTGTTAATTGGTGTCACGATGCGGTATGAAATGAATTTAGCATGGTTATTAAAATCGCGATCTTGATCAATTTTACGATCCTACATAAGAAAATGTTGCAAGAATGTAGTAGGATCGTGATTGTGCAAATATGGGCATGACCAAGCTTCGATGGGGATCGAAGAGTTTAAGGGTGTATGTCTGCTTTCCAAGCTGTAGATAACTTGTGACAACACAAATGAAAACACTACGTTTAAGTCATACCCGCTTCCTCCAACTTCGCAGTGAAAGTAACTGGTGCTTTGGTGTAATAATCGTAACAAGCTGCAGCGACGTACAACCTGAGGGACATGTCTATCTATTTTATAGGCAGAGCAAATAGCAGAACAACCATACACCATAAGCCGGTGGTCATTTCCATAATGTTAGGGATTACTGAGAAATGTACCACGATCTCTACCTTGGCGGGAAAGCCTTGGTAGAGAGGGAGAACATGGGTTTTGACTTGACCAAGTCTGACCTCTGCCTCAATTTTGTCGAATACCTTACCGCGAAGGGTATGGGTCTTCGCGTGGTGGATTCCCATACTGGTAACCATCGCAAAGATGATTTTACGCCACTAGAAACTATTCGAATGTTTCTAGGTATAATTAGGAGTAGATCCCTTTCAAGCTCGAAGGGGAGGCCTTCGAGCTGGAGGAGAGGGTACGTCATCAAGCCCCCCAGTCGAATGTGATGTATACATCTATGAATGCATTGCTTTTGACTTCAAAATAAGATAGTATCGAAGCCCGAGATCGAAGCCTGATAATAACGCGTATTGTTCGCATTAAATGCAAATCCCTATTTAAAGGGAGTTTGTTAAGATTTAAAGTGGATTAATACTCAACAGTCGCGTCTCGGTCAATATGAATGTCAAATCACGCCCTATCAAAGTTTGAAATGCGGATGACTTATCATCCCTACACGTGTACGATTGTAAAGTAAATTTATTCCTTATAAATACTAAAATCAAAAACCATACCATTTTTTACCTCTGGCACCTCTTTGTTCCATAGTCTACGCCTTGTTCAAGCACTTAAAAAGGTAAGATCGTTACTCCTCTCTTTTCTGTTATGAGTGCAAAGCATATAATTCGTTAACAAACATGTGTTCTTACAAAGGAAGAGTTTTCTGATTTCCTTTCTGTCTACCCCATTCCTTCTGAGTACAAAGTGATGCTTCCCAAGCGTAACCAGACCATATTTGACACCCCTGATGGGTACGTTGGTCTGTATACGCATTGTTTTAGCCTTGCCAATCTTAGGTTACCTCTCCCTAAATTTTTCTGTGATGTTTTTCAGTACTTTAAGGTCCACTTGTCCAGACTCAATCCCTTTGGCTACACCAAACTTACTACCTTTGTCGTTATGTGCAAAGCGTATGGCTGTGAGCCTACTGTTGAACTTTTTAGGGGCTTCTTTAATTTGTTTCCTGGTGTTCAGTGGCTGACCTTTGCTAAAAGACCTGAAAAACACATACCTAATCTTCTACCCAAGGTCATTACTCGTATCGAAGGTTGGAAAGGTCGCTTTTTCTTTGTTCAAGACTCTATCATTCCTGTTGCTTGTCCCGAGCTGCTTTCTAAAGATAATAGATGGGACAAAAAATCTTTCAAATACAAACTTCCTGATATGATTCATGAAAATCCCTCCTTTCAATGACTTGGTAGATATCCTATCAATGTTTGGACTTTCCCTGATCCAATCCTTTTCTTAGCTGGTCTCAAAACTTCCTGGGAGCAAGGTGAGCACTACTATCTTCATTGGCGAAAAGGGTATTTGTTATTTCAATGTTCTTAATAATCTTTTCTTCTCTGCTGATATATTATTTGTTTGTTTTTCTTGTGTAGAAATGGCTTTCAGGAACTTTATGTTTGCTGAGGATGATGAGGACTTGTCATTCCTTCCTAAGGAGCCCTGCTCCTTTTTTACTGTACCCAGTCGCCTTAATGTTTCTATCAATCCAACACCTCTTGTGGAGGCCGAGCCATTGGATGAGGCAAATACAGAATAGATTATGGAGAATGTTGCTGATTCAGGAGGTTCTCCGGTACGTCAAGAGAAGCTGGTGATACACCTTGGCAGTGTTGCGGCGAGGATAAAAGATAGGAAGTGTATGACAATAGGGGGTCTTCAAAGCCACCTGTCAAGCGCAGGCTGGTTCAAGGTGCTTCTTCTTCCCGAGCTACTCACCAGAAAACTATCTCCTCGGAAAGATGACTCTCCCTTTCTCACCATTTTTGATGATGAGAAGGTAACTGTTACATCTATATGCGCGCTTCTATCGTTTGGGTTCGTAGTTATGTGTCACTCAGATGTCCTTGAGCAAAAATGCCAAAGCTTTCCATCTTCAGATATCCACACCCATTCTTGAACACTTGATGTTTGAACTTCATACGCATTAATCACACACACACGCAGCAGTTCAACACACACACGCGACGCACACAACGAGAGTTGATAAGGTGTAATTTTATAAAATTTTGCGGGTATTTAAAATCCTATATCTGCATTTATGCCCAAAATAGGAATTAATCGTCCTTTTTAAGGTATTCAAAATTTGGAAGGCATAGAAGGAAATACACGTGACTTGGGCTCTTTTTTGGAGAAGAATAAGATAATGTACTACAGACCTACACCAAGCATCTCTCAAGTATTTCTAATCAGAGGCTGGAGACGGCGTCAAACTAAATACACACGTGACGCCGTCACAAATCCCACATGACAGTGTCTCAGCATTTCCATAACGATGTTACGCTTCACACGACCAGCCAAGATCTAGAATATTCTACAATATGGCGTCACGATTAAAACCACGCCCGTCACGCAATTTTCCTATATTTACCAAATCCGTTTTTAAGGGTTTTCTAAGTATTAACTTTAGAGTAAAAGAAAGGGACGAACCCTAGTTCGTTTAGCAGCTGTTAGGGACGATTTTAGGGCCTCAAAACCCTATTGTACTTCCTTCAATTCATGTTTTTAATCAGTAAGATTATCTTAATCATTCAATATGTTCCTAATTGTATTTGTTTGATTCTTTATTTGTACTTGCTTTATCTTACACATGCTTGGCTAAACCTCCTATTATGTTTATTTATGATTGTATGAAACCTAGAATGTAGATCTTAGTGGTGTTGCTTCTTGTGATGAATATGCATGTTAGGTCTTAGAAAACCAGCTTTTGTCTGTATCGCTATTGATATGTCTAGGAAAATATGAGTGTAAAAAGATACCACAGAGTAACAGCTTCATACTATCCCTTGCCCCTTATATGGTTATCCACTCTTAATATATTTCAAATGCATTGTAATATACTCTTAGGGGCCTTGTAATAGTCTTCATACTACCTTACTTGTGTGTTGCTCTAACGGAATATTAAATAGACGGCAGGTTCGTGTAATTCGTTCATGACTTAGGAAATAGTTACATAGATCATCACAAGTGTGACCAAAACAACAACACTAGAAGAAAGCAATCTAGGAGTAATACATGATTAAATGAACACAATCTTTTATTATATTGTTATCACCAGTAGCTTAGTTTATTATTTAGTTTAATAGCTAAAACCAAACCAACCTCTCAAACATATGATTTAAGCTTTCATAAAATATAAAAATAAAAAATCTAAATCTTCTCTCATCACCCTTAGAGCTCACTGTTTAGACCTGATCAAGCCTTCCCAATCTATTTCCCTAGAGAACGATAACAACCCCGAGTCTTGCCTATACTACACTACAATGATTAGGTACACTGCCTATGGATTGTAAAACTTCTTGTGAAGTCCCCTTACGACAACCTCAACAAGTTTTTGGCGCCGCTGCGTGAGGAATAGTTAGGTTTCGTTCATTGTTTAACTTAGTTCTACTCGCTTGAATCCTTTCAAGTGAGATTTTAATTCTGTATATTAGCTTTCTTGTAGTCTATCTTTTTCTTTGTGCCCTTTGTTCGTAACATTTGTAAATTTGTAAATTATAATGAATAGGTATGGTTATTCTAGCGTAGGTAGGTTTGATGTATTCTTCCGTAATCAACTCTTGGTGTTCCAATAAAATCAAGATGAATCTCTTTACGATTCGTGGACTCGTTTCAAAGACATAATCCGAAAAGTCTCAAATCATGGCCTTAGTATATGGACCCTAATTGAAATATTTCTTAAACCTCTCGACTTGTTATCTCGTTATATCATCAATTTGACAGCAGAAGGGGATCTTAGGAAGTTTAGTGATATAGGAGCATGGTATGCCATAGAGGATTATCCCCAAGATGATAAAAAAATGTAGCGACCCAACAAGCGGTATTTCTGATTAAACAGTAGCAATCCATATGCTCCAATATTTGGGGATGATATGGTTAGGGAACAGGTACCTAGGTGCATGACATGTTTAGATTATGATGAGCCATGTAGATAGTCCAAGGAACGTGGATAATGAGGTAGGAGTTACAAGCCCTGAGAGTACCACACAAACCTACCGTCATTTGAGGAATACACCGCCCGTGACTTACCCAGATGATATAGAAGAGATTATAGGAAGCCCGATTGAGGTAGAACCTTTAGACGAAACACCACTAGAGGATTTAGGCTTGAATACTTGTAATCATGACATACCTCTTAGTTCTAGGGAAATTCCTAATTTTGATGAACCGAAGCCTCAACCACAACCCTTACCTAGTTGTTCAAATCTAGATAGGAATTCCTAAGAGAAGAAAGAGGCCCCGAACCACCAATTAAACTACACAGTCTGGATAGTTTTAGGATGAAGGTAGTAGACAATTTGACCATCTATATACCACCTTCACCTCACGTGGCATCTTTCTACCCTAAGGATGTGTATTGCTATTATCACCCATGTGTAGAAGACCCTAAGAAACATATGATTAAACATGGTTGTATATAGACATAGTGACCCCTGGAGTTGATTTTTTTTGATATAGAGACGATACTCAAAATATTGGAATTAGAATCTAAAAATTTCTTTCTAGGAAGAGAACTTAATTTACCTGTTAGGCCAAAAGAAGTAAAGAATGTTAGGATTAACGAAACACATCATTTAGAGCACATAATTCAACAACCAATTTTTCAGCAAGTGGTCTAATCTCACCACAATGGTGTGTACCGTTACTATCACCCGCACTTGAACTCAAGTGTAGGGGAATCCTCCCATTTATCTATTAAATAAGGGTAGAGTCAGACTCGTGACTCGAACAAAAACAAGCGCTTTTTGGGAGGCAACCCAATATTTACTTTTCCCGCATATTAGGAGTGTCTTGTGTCTTGTGTGTTTTAATTTTTTGTTTTTTATTTTACTATGTTTGAACTATTTTGTAATCATGCTTTGTTTGTTTTTAACTTCGTCTTATTTGCAATCAAAGGTATTTTACAACAAAATAAGTGTAGGGGAATATATCTGGTTTTTAGAAACAAATTCAAACATCTAAAATAAAATGTTTAGATTAATTCGCATCAGTTTTGAGTCATATGAGTAAATTGTCAAATCTCAGGTTTTATGCAGCTATTTGTACAGGAATTAACCTATGGAATCAAGTGCAGGAAATTTTTTATCAAAAACAAAATTTTCGTTTTCACAGAGCGTGGAGACGGTGTCACAATTTACACGCAACGCCGTCACCACGACACCTGTGACGGGGTCAGGATTTTCCTGACGGCGTCAAACGCCCAGGTCCTAAAAACTTAAAGTTTTTAATTATTTCTTTGAAAAATAAAACATGAATGACATTAAAATATGTAACTCTTCTGTTATAAACCTGCAAAACCAATAAGTTTGACAATTCTCTCATCCTATCTTTACTGCTTTATCAAGTCAAACCTTAAATTCATATTGTATATTTGTATATCGCATATTTTATGCTTGGTATAGTTGTCTTTGTCTTTGATTACAGGTTATATTTGATAAGAAGAAGCTTAGGAGTTCTTAGGAAGTTTCTCTTGTACTCTCATTCTTTGATGACGATTTAACAAGCTATCGCAGTTCCTTCTTCACTATTAGCTCTAACCAATATGGAGTACTATTTTCTTTCCTTGTTTTCTTTCCTTTTAATTCGTTTTACGGGTACATTTAATAGAACATTAGGACAATTTCACCTTAAGTATGGGGGGGGGGAATAAGCCTTAGAAACTATTCCTTCATTTGTCATTTGCTTTGTCCTTAAAATGATGGGTACTATATCAAAACATAGCATAAGAGGTAATTTTGACCCAAATTTAAATTTTTTTATGACACTTACCGACGAAAACCGAGTATTAATAGCGTCTCATAGATAGAAATTTATATTACTAGCACAAAAACCCTCAAATTCCACCCCCAAAATGTGAGGTTCGCCTTTAGATATTATACCTTTAGCTTATTCGAGTTAAGGAGTAAAGGCAATCATGTGTGTCTATCTTTCTGTCTTACGGAAGTGTATGCGTGTCTTTTTGTTGCTTTTCTGGAACTGGTAAATGTTACTTTAGTTTAAAAGTGTACCGGTAGTATATAAATTCTAGAACTGGCTTTTGTGAAGCATCCCGAGACCGCATAGTGAGTATTTAGGATTCTACTTTGATAAGGCATTAGGATTAACCATGTTTTAAACCTGTAATTGTTATGATGGTCACACCGATCATATAATTATCACACACCCTTTCCATGCACTCAATTTTATAGTGCGGGATACCCCTAGTACACACACCTCTGCCTATCCTTTTCCACAGATCTTGTAATTTTTCTGGTTAAGCCGAACTATTAGATGAAGAACATGTCACCCTTAAACCACTCGTTACACCCAAATAGCCTTTCTGTCCACCTTGTATGTACCATTTTAGTACATTTTATAATTTTGTTTTAACCAAGTTAATTATTTTGAGTACACGGTTGCTAAGTCCTATCTGTAAATACTATTTTTGGGACGATTGGGATTCATGTAGTATCTATTTTGCAAAAGAATGGGAAAAAAGTTATTCAATACCCTCATACGTTGTTATAAAAATGATCTCCATGTTATTTTGGATCCCCTCAAATCGGGTCATAGTTTAGATTGTAAATATCTAGTATGTAAAAGCTCAAGTGTAGGGGTACGTGTTATAAACCTCATGTTATGATGTATTATGTTATTAAAAAAAATAGAAAAGAAAAAGAAAAAAGATTGATGTAGAGTTGTGTAGAGTTTGTATATCTTCGTCCGAGTCTTGGCTTAGCAACCAAACCAACGTGTATTCATATAAATAATTAGCTAACCCTTCCACTCCAAATTCACCCAAAGCCACCCAAATGTATCCCATCCGTTTCCATTTCCATTATATGTTATCTTACACCTACACCCCACAACCCTTTAAAAGACCTCTTAGATAGTAATGAATAATGCTTGCACCTAGCGGTGGAGGTTTGGTTCTTTACCAAGCATGTGGTAATTTATATGCTATGACAGATAATGAGTGTTGATTTTCTGTTCCCTTCCCATTATGTTTATATAATTATATACAACCGAGTGAAGAGAAGATCCCCAAACACTTATGTGAGGTGCAAGTATATACTTTCTGTGCTTTTAATTACGGGTCTAGACGGTTTTGTGTTGTAAAAGTACTTTTTAAAAGAGTAGGTAACAATGACGGCCATATGTTATTTGTCTAGGTAGAAAAGACATTTGCTTGAGACAACCAAATCCCAAGTGTTGGGTATTTTGATGAGGTGTCATTTTAAACACTTTTTTTCGGGTTCGTTAACCCCCAAATCCGTGCATTTATGCCCAAAATAGGTACTTAATCGTTCTTTTTCAGGTATTCAGCATTTGGAAGGCATTTGGAGGAAATACACGTGACTTGGGCTCATTTGGAGAAGAAACGGACAAGACTACGGACCTACACCAACATCTCTCAAGAATTTCTACTCAGAGGCTGGAGACGGCGTCACAAAATACACGTGACGCCGTCACAAATCCCACCATGACGGTGTCACAACATTTCACGACGGCGTCAGCTCGCACGACCCAGCCCAAGATCTAGAATATTCTACTCATGACGGCGTCATGATTAAAACGCGACGCCGTCACAACGATTTTCCTATATATACAAATCCGTTTTTAGGGTTTTAAGTGTGTAACTTTAGAGTAAAAGAAAGGGACAAACCCTAGTTCGTTTAGCAGCTGTTAGGGACGATTTTAGGGCCTCAAAACCCTATTGTACTTCCTTCAATTCATGTTTTGTTTGATTCAATATGTTTATGTATTATTTGATTCATTATTGTTCTTGCTTTATCTTTAACATGCTTGGCTAAACCTTCTATTGTATTTATTTATGATTGTATGAAACCTAGAATGTAGATCTTAGTGGTGTTGCTTCTTGTGATGAATATGCATGTTAGGTCTTAGAAAATCAGCTTTTGTCTATATCGCTGTTGATATGTCTAGGAAAACATGATTGTGTAGAAAGGATACCATAGGGTAACAGTCTTCATACTACCTTACACCTTATATGGTTGATCCACTCTTAATATAATTTCAATGCGATTAATATCCGTACGGGCCTTGTAATAGTCTTCATACTACCTTACTTGTGCGTTGCCTTAATGGAATATTAAATAGACGGCGGGTTCGTGTAATTCGTTCATGACTTAGGAAATACTTACATAGATCATCACAAGTGTGACAAAGCAACAACACTAGGAGAAGCAATCTAGGAGTAATACATGATTAAATGAACATAATCTTTTATTATATTGTTATCACCAGTAGCTTAGTTTATTATTTAGTTTATAATATCTAAAACCAACAACCTCTCAAAAAAATAATGATATGATTTACTGCTTTCATAAAATATAAAAACTACAAAAATAATCTTCTCTCAACCCTTAGAATTTTGTTAGACCGTGATTAAGCCTTCCCAACTTATTCCCCTAAAGAACGATAACAACCCCCGAGTCTGCTATACTATACTACAACGATTAGGTACACTGCCTAAGGAGTTGTAAAACTTCTTGTAAAAGCCCCTTACGACAACCGCAACAAGAGTTGTTGAGGGTTGTTGATCAGATGAGGGGAAGTGCGAGGTGTTGAAGGAGAGGGAGAAATCAAGAGACAAAGAGTGTGAAATGATGATTTGACAATAATCCAGCAGTCAATGTTCTTTGTGAGAAGATTGTTGCTTTGTCTGGTGAGGTTAAAGAGCACAAGGCTAGTCTTGAAAGGATGCTGCTAGAGAGTAAAAAGTGGGCAGGCTATCAGGTGAGCCTTTTGACTTTGGAGTCGAAGGTTGCTTCCTTGGAGGCCGAGAAGGCAAGGTTGGAAGCTTTTGAGCTCTCATTCCGCCAAGAGGTTGAGAATGTCAAACGTGATAGGGCGGAGGTGGTATCAAATGTGGTGCCCTATGTGGCCATAGAGCTAGTGTATAGTGACGAGTTGGGCAGGCTTGATGGAAAGCTTGCATCCGCTTATGTCTTTTATGGTAGGCGTGCTGCCTTCGAAGAGGTTGCTAAGATAAAATAGTCTTTCAACTTATCCAAGGTGAAGGGTTATAGGTCTTCGTATAAGAAAGAGCACACTAAAGCCAGAAATGACCTTGTGATCGCTACATTCCCGATCTTATCTGAAATTGTAGTGGATCCCTCTGCACCAATCAAAGCTTTGCTTTCTAAAAAGCCGTAATCTCTTAAACGCCTACTCCAACAAGAACTCTTGCTCCCTACATCATCGAAGTCACTCTTGCTACAGATCCGGGCTCCCCAGCCTTAGACTCCTCCTCTTAAGCTGTTTAAATCCACCATGTTGGTGAAAAATTGGTTTCTAAGGATAACATAGTACCCTGTTAAACAATTTCTCTTATGTTATGTAGGCTTCGGCCTTAACAATATTTGTATGTTTATCTTTGATGGTTTGTGTAGGGCCATCTTACAAACAATTTTGTCAACCCTTGTGGTTGGCTTTGGATATTGTCCTTTCGAGGACTTTTAATTATATGGGGCATAATCTCTAAGTTTTGCTACTATTTTGTTGTTTGTAGCTTTATTCCCTTTGCTTTACTTATGGGAAAAGTATAGGGATCGTAGTCTGACCCCTTCACTGTCCTTCGGATAGTATTTTCGTGCTTTAATAAGCTAAGGCTCATGTGTGGCCGTATAAAATGTACACCAATGTTTGCAAGCAGTCCTTCACTTGTAATAGAGGGTTACGACCCACTCCATTTTAGCCCACAGGTTTCGAATGAAGACCTTAGGGAAGTTAACATGAATTTAATGGATGTTGAATAAGAGTAAGGCTCACGTGTGGCCTTACAACATCCTTTCCAACATTGAAACTTTTAAGTACTTGGTGACTCAAATCTTCTGTAGTAAATAACGACACAAAAGATTTGGAGGGAAATGCATTACTATCATTAGTTTTGTAGAAAGATTTACATCATTTTGCTTATGAACACTTAGTTTGCTACATTGAGTATAACAACCCTCTTGACAGAAAACATCTAAACATTTCACTTAAAAACTATGAGTTGTAAGCTTCATATATAAAACTTACAGAGACTTATTCCTTTTGTTGTTTGAACCAACGAATTGTCAGAGGCGTCTATTATTTTGTAAAGCTCTCCTTCGTATACTCCACTTATGATGTGAGGTCCTTTCTACACTTGTTGACTATCTTTGTTGTTTTGTGATAGTATGACAAAGTCTCCTAATTTAAACGTGGAACGGGTACTCCTTGTATTGTGATACTTTTGAAGCTTGTTTGGATAGTAAGCCTCTTCGATGGAGGCTACCTCTCTTTCTTCGCTTTCTTTTCTTTTACCTTTTCCTTGTTATAGGTTCTTCAGTTTTTTCTGAGATAAGACTCGCAGCTGTTGGAATTATAGCCTCCGAACCATGGGTCAAAGTGAACGGGGTTTTGTTTTGGCTATTTCTTGGAAAAGTCCTATGCACCCAAAGGACTCAGGCTAGGTCATCTGTAGGATCCCTAGATCATTCCATATATTAAATCACAAGATCAATGGCAATAAAAGATTAACATTAAAGAACTTTTGATTGAAAGAAAACAAGAGTTGCTACAAACCCTAAACAATGAAAAATAAAAATGGAGTAGCTAACCTAATTTGACTAAACTAGTGTATTTTTAAACTAACAAGGGTTAGCCTTTGAAGGCTTTCTTTTGGGCTTTTTTTACATCTTGCCCGTTACATATAAACATTAATTAACATAGCTTTTCGAGCTTAGACTTTTGACTTGCATCTTCGAGTGACGAAGCATCTTTGTTCGGGTCCCCATTTATGTGATCTAACAATCTCCCCTAGATGAGTCAATGAGAAGTTGTTGAAACGCTCATTCCGTGCTTGTCTCGTTAGCTCGTTGTTGATAGGGTACTTCACGCTGTGTGCTTTTGGTAATTCAAATCTATAATACCTTGATCAGACTTCAGAACTTGATTTGATGACTTAATCTTGATCATTGACTTGTTTAATGCTTACTTCTCTGAATTACTTTGGATCATCTACCACTTTGACTTTGCATACGCTGATCTTTATCCTCACATGCTCAATCTTGTTGGATCTGGAAAGCTTTGAGATGTATCTTCTCTAATCTCCATAACTTTAGCATTGAATAAGAACCATTGATTTTCAGAGATTGTGCGGAAGCTTTGAATGTAAGCTTTCTTGATTACTTCAGATACTGTGGTATGGATATGAGCACATGTCTTGCATCGGATACTTTGAGTCGTCATTCGCTATGATAGAACAATTTAGTCACCAACAAAAATATTTTGATATGTAAAATCCACTTAATGTGTTCTAGAAAAAACATTGTGAACACACAAAGGTTTTATATTTTAAGAACCGAGTATAGACGATACTCCAATCCTGGTCGTTACATTAACCTCTGATTCGTGAGGATCAATGATTACAGTATAATACTGCACCTTTGATCCAGTTAGATTCATTAAAAGAAACCTTCTTGACAGGTTTTTCCGCACGTGACAAGCTAGTTTCCTACTAATACCTAAGTTATCATATTCCCTAATGTTCGCCGTTCTCTAGACCAGATGATTCCGAAGACTCACACACTAAAGTATTTCTACTAATAGAATGGTAAAGAGTGAGTCAGTACAGTTCATCTGCTGACTTATACCGTACAATTCCCTTTCAGCGGTTTTACTTCTTAATACAATTAAGTACCGTAGAAGTCCTGTGGGCAAAAATGAATATAAAAAAAAATACGCTGTGCATATAAAATTGTTTGGGTACAAACCTAAAGTTTATATCAGAATGCTTCTGATGATTGTTTTGAAATATATCCCGAAAGATATGAAGTGCCTTGGAAATCCAACTTTTACAAGTACATATTAGGAAATCCACTTCACTAGTGGGCGCAGTCCGAAGACCAGGCATGAGCATTCATACGAATACCCTGTTGTTACAACATCTCATTTCTTCGCATTCCTTAAGATCACTTTCACGAACATGAAACAAAAGATTCTTTGTCATTTATCAAGATACGTGTGTAATAATGACAAACTTTGGTACCTTGACATTTTGATCATAGTAACACTATCTCCCCTACCACATGTGCGTCGAATAATCGAGAAGATGTTTATCACAGCATGGAATAGGACTTAGCAATTTTAGAATCAATCGTAAACATTAATTAACCGTTTTACAATGTTTAAGTCACATTTCTCCCCCCGATCAAAAATATGAAACTTGTGATGGTTTTGATCTAGAATGGACTAAAAATGTATCAAATCTCCCCTTAACAGTATGAGGTAGAGTGAAGTAGCACAATATCAATTGAATAATGAAAACATAAACCTTATATATACGCAAGACCAGAATGATAAATCATTCGTCTGAAGTTGGAACAGTTGGTGTTTCAATCTTTTCTCCAATAGAATCAGCAACAAGTGTGTCCATTTGACCTGCAATAACTGTTAGTATACTGATCTCCCCACAAACTATGACTCGTGTTCTATTTAATATAATAGAAAATGTTTTGGTCAATGTCTGAATGGTGACTCCGAACATGTTTGATAAAACAAATTGTTTATTAGAAAAAGTGTTCGGATCTTAGACAACTTCTTGTCTGTGGAAGAAATAATGCACTAAAACGTATATTAAATCTCTGGGTTAAGACCGGGTTACAGTCTGAAATAACTGCAAGCCATACTACACTAATTTTTTTTTGTTGCAAATATACACAAATATACAAAGGATACAATGTGAAACACTTGGTTACTCAGAGACAGACTCATCTAGGAGTTCCTTGAGAGTCTCTGGTGACATTTGTTTAACTCCAAGCAGTGGGAGTAGTGTTGCGAAGCGCTCTCTCGGTAATGCCTTCGTAAATATGTCAGCCAGTTGGTATTTTGTCTCCATGAAATACAACTCAACAACTTTCCTTTCAACCTGCTGTTTGATAAAGTGGTGACGAATATCAATGTGCTTGGAACGCGAGTGTTGAACACTATTACAACATAGAGCAATAGCACTTTGATTGTCACAATACATCAGAATTTTGTTGAACGCAAATCCATAGTCTCGTAGTTGAGAGCGTATCCAGAGGATTTGAGCATAGCATCCTGATAGGGCAATGTATTCAGCTTCTGTAGTGGAGATGGCAGTACTTTTCTGCATTTTGGATGACCAGCTAACAAGCCGATGTCTAAGAAATTGAACTAAACCAGAGGTACTTCTCCTTGTGTCATGGCACCTTGCATAATCAGCATCTGTAAAAGTTTGTAGTTCAAAGCCGGAGTCCTTCGGATACCACAGACCCATGTGAATGGTTCCTTTAAGGTATCGAAAGATCCGCTTTATAGCAGTAAGGTGCATTTCAGTAGGCTTAGCCTGGTACCGTGCACACATACAAACAGCAAATACTATGTCAGGTCTAGATGCACTAAGATACATAAGGGAGCCAACCATACCACGAAATCGTGTAGGATCAATTAGCTTTCCTCCCTTATCTTCATCAAGGTCGGGACGCTCCGCCATTGGAGTGTCAATGGGTGTGCATGTGTCAAAACCAAACTTTTTCAAGATTTCCTGAGCATATTTGGATTGGTTGATAAAAATGCCTCTGGGACTTTGAGAAACTTGTAATCCTAAAAAGAATGACATTTGTCCCATCATCGACATCTTGAAAGTTGAGTTCATCTCAAATGCAAATAATTTGCATGCTTTGGGGTTGGTAGAGGCAAAAATAATATCATCAACATATATTTGTACCAGTAAGATATGTTTGCCTGCTTTCCTGGTGAACAGAGTTGGATCGACCACGCCCTTTGTAAATCCTGACTTGATTAGAAACGCTGATAGCTTGTCATACCACGCACGTGGAGCTTGTTTAAGCCCATAGAGAGCTTTCTTGAGTCGGTACACATGCGATGGATGCTCTGGATCTACAAATCCTTCTGGTTGACTAACATAGACAACTTCATTCAGTTCGCCGTTGAGGAAGGCGGTTTTCACGTCCATCTGGAAGATGACCATGTTCATACTTGCTGCGTGAGCAATGAAGAGTCTGATCGCTTCTAATCTAGCAACCGGAGCAAATGATTCCTCAAAATCAATACCAGCTTCCTGACGATATCCTTTCGCCACTAACCGAGCTTTGTTCTTCAAGACGTCTCCATATTCATCCAACTTAATTTTGAAAATCCATTTGAGCGGGATGATAAGAATATTATCTGGACAGGGTACAAGTATCCATACATCTAGACGTTCAAACTCATGAATTTCTTCCTGCATAGCCTCAATCCAGCACGAGTGCTCTAAGGCTTGCTTGTAAGTCTTTGGTTCAACATGAGTTAAGAATTCATTGAAGAAACACCACATCGCGTCGGTTTCTAGCTGTTTCCTGGTAGAGACAGGTCGATCTTTATCCCCAATAATGTTTTCAAGCGGATGTGCTTGAGTCCACTTTTGCACGTGAGGTAATTGGTTGTTGGGAGTAACATCGATATTGACAGAGTTGGAAGAAGATGCTTCTGAACCACACTTTGCATTTTATTATGTATTTGGACTTTTAGATTCTCATTTTCAGTTAACAGAGCAGTTGTCTGTTCGATATGCTTAGCACATGTGATCTTAATAGAATCATAGAGTTCCTTGTAATGCTGCTTAATCTTTCCATTTTCTGCCCTAAAAAGCTCATTTTGTTCTTGAAGAGTGGTGACTTTTTCAGTTAATTGAGTGATCTGAAAATCTAAGGCCCTGAAATCAAGTGTACGGTCTGCTTCACTACGGGTCTCCTTTAGTTGAGAGATTTGCATTTTCAATTTTTTGATGACGTTTTCCTTTCCTTGAAGGAAAGCTTTCATTTTTCCAATTACAAAGACTGAGTCAAAATCAGAAGTTTCTCTAGCGGGTGGAGGTGGGTTATTCCCAAAACTTTCTTTAAGGTTTTGATACTTTAGCTGCAGGTTTAAGTGATTTACCTCAAGATTGGAAAAATGGTTTACTAATTCATTATGATCATCTATTTGAATCTTATCCCGTAATTTAGAAAGCTCTGATTCAAGTTCCAGACAACGTGCTTGAACGATAGTGTGGGCATCATGCATTTCAGTAAATCTAGATACAGTAAGCTTAGAATTCATTGTAATACAAAACACATCTTTGGACAAGCAGTCATCAATTAAATTATCATTTGCAATAAGAAGGTTTTTCCTCTCAATCTCAGCATGCTTCCTATGGACAACGTTCTGGTCAACCTTAGCTTCCAACTCTTCAAAAATGTCTTTCATTTATTTAATTTCTTTAGTTAGAGCCTTTTGAATGCCCTCAAAATGTTCTTTAAGTGTTTTAAAAAATGGAATGACGTCGGTGAGATAACATTCCTTGGTTTGTTCAAAACCCCTTTCCCCTTCAGCGACCCTAGTAGGTGTAATTCTCTTTTTGCAGGTTTTTTCAAATTCTAAAAAAAGTTGTATAAGTGTAAAAATATTAATTTTCACTTGACTTTTTGTTGGAAGCACCTTGGGAACAAGCGTTGCAGGTGTATTTGGTGGATACATCATCAACGCTTTGATTAGTCGTGAAGATTTGGCTGCTCCTTAAGAGCTTCTGCTTTCATCTCGATGAGATCGTTGGACCAAAATATCTGCTCGGGGGTCAATTGTTTCTGTGGTGTGAAAGTCGCTAAATAATTCTCTCTCGATTAATCAGGTGGTGCAATCTTAACTCTCTTTTTCACACACTATGGGTCTTTCATCTTGTCACTCATTTTCTTCCTAGTGATTTCAGCTATCTTTAGGGTATCCTCTGAGTTGTGCACTATGGCCGGGACATGATTGGTTTTGATAATTTCATGACCATTATATAGGGCAGGCTGAACTTGCTTTGCATGGGTAGACATAAAGGGTTCTTGTAGCCAATAACTACCTTATTCTTTTCATCATAATAGGGCTTTGGTTTACACAACAAGTAAACTGTTTGAAGAGACTGGTCTTGTTTGTATAATTTATCCTCTACCCTTTCTTTTAAAGCTTTCATGTCCAAAAATTCTTCAAGGTATTTATTTTCTTTCTGTTTAAAATCCTTTCTCAAAGACGTAACTTCTTCTACTATTGACTTGTTATGGTTAATGGTGGAGGAAAGTTGTAATTTTACAGAATGAAGTTCCTTTTTCAAATTTTTTCCTTGATATTACGGTCAGTGATAACTATTCTTAATTGTTCATCAATCTTTTGTTCTCTTTCCATTAATTCAAACCTGTCCCGTCTTTTATACAATTCAACTTGTTCCTTATATGTTGCAAGTTTAGCAGTCAATGATTTAGCAACTACATTGTTCTGTGTTGTTATAGAGACATATTGAGCAGGCGGATCATGCATATCATTTAATATCATCATATATGCATCATTTGGTACAGAAGATACATTATTCTATACAACTGGCACTGTGTTGTCCTTTATGTACTGATCATATGGAATCATATTACTATCACTCGTATAATCAGCATGTGATTCAACAACATAGTTTAGTTGTACATCATCATACATCTCGTGTATTTCAAGATGTTTACAAACAGCATCCTGATAATGATCATTATTGTGTACCTCAAATAGAATGTCTGAATCATAAGGCGGACCGGCTTGATTATAAACAGGATCTGCGGATGATAGATTTTCCATGAACATGGTCTGTGCAGTAGGAGCCTCATCAACATTAGAATCAAACGCATCACAGTCATCAGCTTGAAACACATTATCCACATTGAGTGCTAAGTCCTAAACTGGTTGCTCATCCACATCTTCATCAACAGCGTTGTCTTGTCCACCTGCAATAAATAGTAATTGTTCTTCATCCAATGCCACCCATTCTCCTGAGCTTGTGATGTGTTTTAAAAGCTTTAAATTTATAAGACTGAAAATACCAGATAATTATATGGAAACACACGGGTAAAAGTATAACC
>BQNB010004872.1:0-105250 GCA_026074375.1 Tanacetum coccineum
GGATTTGAAGCTCTTATGATCGTAGGACAAAAACCGCGAGCACGAGAGGCTTTAAAAATCCAGGACAATCCTGGACAATAAACCACAAAACACAAAACATGGATAATAGAAGAGGCGAGCCTCCTCACAACAATAAAACACTAAGCTAGCATACTACTACTACGGATAAACTAGGATAAGCATGGGGTGCCACCCACGAAGCGCCTTGTTTTTGTTAACTGAGTCACAAGCTCGACTCGACCCCGAATTCATTGGTCCATGGGGGAGCAAGTGGAAGATAAAATCTCCATCAGACTTCTATTCAAGTGGTTTGGATAAACATTGAATTTTATGAAAGTTCCGGTCCGATGAGATACACCCGGCATAAAAGAATGATAAACGGAGATGCCGGGGTCAAAAATGGTATCTTCATTCCCACTGGAGAGAAGATATGGAGGAGAAACTGGATACGTGAGAAAAGGAAGAAAGATCCATACAACATAAGCGAAAAGAGGTTCACTTAAAAGTATGAAATCCAGATCCAGGTCAAGGGTGAGATGGGTGGGCAAAACATTAGGCACATGAACTCTTGGTTCTCTTGTTAGGAAAATATCATTCACCACATCTATAGTAAGATTTCCCATCTCGGGCTCAATCTTAAAGCAGAAATGATCATACTCCGGTGGAGATATAATGTGAGCAAGTTCATCGGCGAACTTCTCATGATAAAAATCACTCCTATCGACAAGAGGAATTGGATTGATCGAAAGATCAAAGATGAACGAATCATATTGAGAAAAATAAGCATGAGTAGTGGTACTGCCATTACTCTTTTCTTCAATATGATCGTCATAGAAGGCTTTATAATCCGGAAGAGAATAATCAAAACGAGTAGTGGTACTGCCACTACTATTCTCTACCAAATTAAAGCAGAAAGTTTCAGATTCAGGTGAAGAATTATCAAAGTGTTAGACCTCCTCCAAGAAAAGGTTAAGAGATTGTGGAGGAAGACTTGGTCCTAGACATCGACGATGGAGCGGGATTATCTTTTAATGCATCGATGTTAGCAATAAGAAGATTGACATTCAACAATTTTTCATGAAGGATATCGTCTTTGATTGTTAGAAGAATATCGGTATCAATCCCTCCAACTTCTGGGATAACAATCTCTACCACCTCTAAGCTGACGATCACAGCATCGGGAAGTGATGCATCGACATAATCGATGTTCTCATAAGAGTCGTCATCACTCAAAGAAGAATCATTGTTGGAATCGATGATAGTCTCAGAATGTTCTTTGAAAGCTTCAATAGGGGTAGGATTGTTACAAAGAGGCACATCACACATACTGTCGAGAATACCCTCGGGCTCACTTGGGATTGGGACAAGGTTCTCAACACTAGACTTTATTACTTCGTCCGATTCCTTTGCCGGAATAGTGTCAAGATGCTCGTCCCCCATACTTAGAGAATTAACGGGCTCCTTGGTTGGTAAGACGGGTGTGATTGAAATGGTATAGTCATCGTCATCATCGTAGTAAATGGGAATCTTCTAATATCGATCTTTAGCCGCTTGCTCTTCCGCACATCGCCATTCTTCTTCCTTCTTTTGCATAATTTGACCAACCGTATCACATAGGGATGTCATTTGCTCCATAAGCTTGTTTTGAGAATTGAGAAACTCATTTTGAGCATGGAAAAGGCTATTTTGAACATTGGAGATTGGATGATTGACGGTATATTACGAGGGTTGAAATTGGTCAAAACCAAAAGAATTATAATCATAGCAAAAATTTTGCTCATGATAATAGTCTTCATTCATTGGTTGACATTGGTAAGTTTCATGAGGTCCCCCGCAATTTTCATAACAAGGATATTGTTGTGGAAAACAATGAAAATTTTGCAGGAAATTAAAGTCTTGATTGTAACCCGGTTCCGGATAAATAAACGGAACTTGAGGTGTACAATAGTGACCATAACGAGCATCGTTCCCGCAAAATTCACAAGAGTACATAGGAGGTTGTGGAGGTGGGTTGAAAACGTTAGGAGAATCATCAACAAAGTTAGGTTTAGAATCATAAGTGAATGAATACTCATATCCGGTTCAAGATGTCGGTTGAACACTTGGCAAAGTCTGGGGGAACTCATTAACGGTTTGATTGTTGCATGGTTCCAGTTTAGAGATAATCGGAATTTGCGGTGGACAATTATAACCATAATTCTGGACTCTATTAGATAAAGCTAGTTCGATGAATTATGATTGAATTATGTTATTGTAATCATGCGCGCTCTATGAGAAGGAATACATTTTTTTGTGATACTTAAAATTATTAGTTATGTATGGGGGCTTTTTCTTTTTTTGCGTCTAACTGTCATAGCATAGTGTTTAAGTATAAAATACACTATCGGGCAAGTTATGAGTTTGTGAAAGAAATGGGGAAATACGCGCTCAAAAATATTGATTAAGAACTCGACGTTCAATAATATGAAAAATACATGTGAAGGGGACTAAAGAATCCATTTGTCAATATAAACTTGATATAGGACAAACTCTAAGAGAATATATATTTAAAAAACACGAGAATGTTAATATGGACTCTCATGATATATGAAAGAGGATTTAAATATAAGAATTAATTTGTATGTTTATAAATTTTAGTTTTTATTAGCATAGAATACCCAAAAGATGAGAAACACATGGCATATAGTGTCTTTTCTTGAAAGAGGCGCATAGTACTTTCATGGCAATTGTATACGTGTACATGATTTGTTTGCTCTCTAATCCGCTTTTTAAGCTTCGGTCAGTGTATTCATACTCGTCACAGGTCTTGAAATATTACTCAATCATAATCATAACTCTGATCTGTTTACGGCACATTTCTCACTGAATTTGTAAATTACCCCAAAAATATCAATAAAATCTATTATTAACATATCCACCAACGCTCAAACAAAGAAAACTCCTACTTCTTCAATCATTATCAATATCACTCATATTTAAACTAATATAAAACGCCTAACCAATTCTTTAAACAACACTGCATACACATCGCTATCGACCGCATACTACCCCGCCTAAATTCAACTCATCAAATTAGCCACCGCAAATCAAAACCCCACAATTCAACTAAACATGAGTACCATCTCTCTATACAATGAAAACACAACACACCTAGCCAAATACCTACAACCACAACAAAACCCAAAACAACCACTCCACTTACACTCCCCAAAAAACACTAACATTCGTCCCACTTTCCCCACTAATAATACACCCCAACACAACCCAAAACTCACCAACCGATCCCCACTCAAAACCACTAAAAACTCTCATAATAATCATACTCATTCCACAACACAAAGAAAAAAAAAACTCCTCAATCCAAAAAAATCTCAATCTATCACAAATCCCCACACTCTGCCCCCCTCACTCACACCGCATCTCAAATACACCGAACTAACCCCTTCACAACCTAATAAATCACCCACACTCTATACTCCAATAAAATATAAACCACCCAACAAACCACGCATCCACATCACCATACGCCCGCTAAACATTAACCAAAACCCCAAGTCACCAACCTATATCACCAAGCCCTCGCACTACACAATCAAACATCAGAAACCCAACAACTAATTGCACACCATAATACCGCTCACAAATAACACAAACCCCACCTCTCACAAGCCAACACCCCAACCTTTCAATACATGACCAATAAATCATAGAGACCACCATCACACAAAATTACACGACATTCAACCCCGATCCTACTTCCTAACACCCAAACAAATCTCTATAACACTAGCACTGTCTCTCTTGATGCATTGCCTAGACCAGCCACTGTCGCTCCTACCACTAGCAAAAAAGATTCTGTCAACCCCCTTTGAATAAGTTTAACACTACCTATAAACCCTAATACCCCTCTCTAAGTGAATAACTAATAAACCAAATATCATCAAGTCCCTGTCCAAGAGACGTCACACGTTATGCCCTCATACACTACTTGTGCATGTGACCGATAACCTTCAGACACAGTCGGACTGGTGATACTACTAGTTTGTGTTGACGTGAATCCGAGTGCCTTATAAGAACCCAAAATCCAAATATTGAATGAATGTATATAAAGTTAGATCGTCTGTGAGTTATAGCAATCATTTCGTTAGCGACCGTCACTCATGCAGCAAACTCCCTCGTGATATTCTGAGTGTATTTATTATGGATTCTGTTCGGAACATCGACGATGCGGATTTTATAGTGTCAGTGATTCTGCGGGCGCTGAGTCGCTAGAAGTGATCGGTGAGAGACTCAATATCTTACTTTTAACTTGTTTAGATATCTGAAGATAGCGAGTTCGAGAGTCGTGGAGCTTTTGGATTGTATGCGTAGGTAGAAGATAGCGGGTTTGATTTTTTTGTTGAAAAGTGTCGCGGCGAAGATGTGAGGCGGGCGAGAGGAAACATAAAATAAGAAATGCTCGTGACGTAGCATAAGCTCTAGAGTGATTTGGCTGCTGTTTGACGTCTGCAGTATTAATTGTTGAGTTAATACTGCTAGCTAAACACCCCTTTAAATAAAAAAATGAATTTAAAGCTAAAACAGGTTAAAACTTGCATCAAACTAAATCATATATGCATAATCAAGACATAATAAGCAGTAAAAAGTAGAAATAAGCAAAGAAATAAGCATGAACAATAAATAAGCTATAAAAATTTAAAGAGTGAACTTACAAAAACCCTTTGCACAAAACAAGGGTAGTACAACCCTATTAAGCTCTAAATCCTACCCAGCTTATAAATAAGCAAATCTAAGCACCCATAAGCTCTTTCATAGTCAGCTTATCTTCCAAACAAAAGCTTTTCCAATAAGCAAAGGTGATGGTTACTTTTTGGTTAACTTTTCTTAATAGTTTAAATTTTCCTTAGTAAAACAGGCTTAAACAAAATGAAAGAGCTTTTGAGAGCTTAACAAACATTTTAAACCATAACATTAACTTAGTACCTTAAACAGAATTTTTGCATAAACTTAAAATTTCATTAATCTTAAAAACTTTTACAAGACTTCAAAAGAAAGTACAACAAGCTGAATTTAAATGACATAAAACATAAATTAAAACATTAAAAGTAAAACTATATTACTCCTAAGTTACATTCCTCGTTTTACTGTGACCAAAAGCTCAAATTTATAGAGGCTTTGAGTTGTGTTTGGTGTGTCTCTTCTGTGAGGAGTTTCCAAGTCTCATCTAAGCCCTTCAATTATCTTGGTCCCCAAGCCTTTCAATCCTAACCCTTGATTTGCTTGTCTTCTATCTTTGTCCAACCAGGAAGCATGGAATTGCCAAGGTGGCAATCCTTTTATCTCTTGAGCCCATGTAATTATGGGGTTATGGTTTTGGGGGTGTGTGATATTGATTTGTCGTGGTGCAGGAGAAGGGAAAACGATGGGTGAACAGGGTTAAGGCGGGAAAAAAGGTTTTGGGATACTGGGTAAAAGTGTAGGGAAATGACAGGCTTGGCCCCTCATCTTGTATAGATTAGTTACATAGATGGTCCTTTGTGGTGATGTAAGTTTTAAGGGGTTGGCAATTTAAGTCCTTAAGGGAGTATGACTTTATTGCATGGAAAGTCCCTAAGGGACTAATGGTAGTTCAGTTGAAAAGGGTTTTGGGGCTTAACACTTTTATGTGGGGATTGGGCCTAGGTTTGGGCTTTTAATATTAAAAGAGGTTTTGGATTGGGTCCGGGTAAGTGGTTTTGGATTAAATGGGATTTTAAAGTTTATAAGTGTGTGGGTCAGCCCACTAAAATAGGTACGGGTTGGTCCACTTTGACAATTTTTGGTTTTTGGGTTTTTTTTTTCGATGCTCATTCCACTTCCGTGTCCCGGGGTTGACTTTGACTTTTTTTGCTCTCTTTGACTGGCTTTGACTTGACTTGACTTTTCACGCTCTTTTCATTCTCGTGCTCGATTTTGTCGTTTTGGCTTCGTTTTTCGTCCTTTTATCGGATATCCGTTTCCAACACAATATAAGTGAAAAACACACAAATACTATGTATTTTTGGTACGTTTTTGGTCATTTAAGTCCGTTTTTAATGGAAAATGGTATGTGTAATTAAGCACATACCAAAATCCCCCATACTAAATTATTGTCGTGTCCTCATGCAATGCTATAAGTAAACACTTAAGAAAACTAAGACCCTCAATCGCCCTCGACTAATTACCTCAAAAAGTAGCTAAGTGTTCATCAAGGAAAATTAAAGAATCAATAGCTTTGAAAAGCCCCATTTTGACCATTTTTTATATTTACACTAACTACTACTAATATTTTTGTATTTTTTTTCTTTTTCTCACTAACTAACATATTGGAATTTCGTTATTTTTATAACCATTAGGGTCATAGAACAAGAAGCGCCTATGGAATAATCTATAGATGTCCAAAGGATAAATTCATCGTCCCGGATTTTTCACTTAATTCAAACCAAGCTTAAAACAAAATCACCGTTAAATATAAGTTAAGATGCTAACACTACTCATATTTGTAACTTGTAAACTTTTCACTCCCGACAATTATTATATATTAGGTGAATGTGCCATTTCGAATTTCAACCATGGATCAACGTTTTGCAAAATTACTATGCTTCACGTTCCACCCGAGAATAATGAGTTTGAAGGCGAGATCATCCCATGTAGCGACTTTCGTCTTGGCACATCCCAACCTTGCGGCTAAGTGACCAGGCTTTTGACACCCCACAGAGACTAGTATCGAGACTCACGGACCTTCGGTTTCAAAAACTCTTAGGTTTCCCGTTTATACATAGCTTATTTAGAAAAATCACAACTTAAAACGAAATAGTCTTAGTTCGAAAGCATATTTAAATTTAAGAAAAAGAGATTTTCCCTATATTTATTAAATCACATTTATTGCACTTAACATTATAATAACCATGATGCAATTGAAATCCTCGACCTTTTTGAAGGCTGCAACATCGGTTGTGAGCCGGCAAGATGCAGCAAACTTTTATCAGTCTCGGATTATTATTCTTACTATGGGCTTTCTTTTGAAGACTGCCACATCATACCACGATATATAGAGAAAACTTTTTTTTGAAAAATTTAAGTATAAATTTGAACTAAGAATGTTATTGACTACATCTCAAAAATTGTTGATTTAAGTTTAATTTTCAAAAATAGCACGAATTATTAGTCCGGTTAGGAGCTTATGGGAGAAAAAGCCACAAATTACACTTATGAGCCTGTAAGATTTCCAAATAATCCTTGTTTAGCATCCAACTCATACTTAACTCTATCATTTTTCGTTCTTCGCAAAGATCCGCGAATGCTTAGTCTAAAAGTTAAGGAACAAGCTAGAGCTCAACACGCTCGATCGAGTCAAAATTTATTCTTATTCTACCCAGCAGGAAAGTCAAAATTGTGACAAAACACTTATTTTATTTTTGAAAATTTTTAAAATTTTCATTTTTTGGTATTTTGGTGGTAAAAACGGGATTACGTGAAAACAACGACTGCAGGCACAATCAAATCGATAGATCCCCCCCATACTAGAACTAAACATTGTCCTCAATGTTTTAAGAAGGGTTTCTACATAAATCTAAAGCCGTTTATTAAGTATGCTTAAAGATAAACGTTAGTCGATAAGATTAGGATATTGGATTCCCAAAATAAAGCTGAGGATTTGAAGCTCGAGTGAACGAAGGACAAGAACCGCGAGCACGAGAGGCTTCATAATCCGGGCAATCCTGGACATACAACAAAAAACCACAAAACACAAGATAGAAAGAGGCGAGCCTCCTCACTTCACAAAACACTTATTCATTAATATTACTACTAGGATAAGCATGGGTTGCCACCCATGAAGCGCCTTATTTTTGTTAACCGAGTCACAAGCTCGACTCGACCCCGAATTCATTGGTCCATAGGGGAGCAAGTGGAAGAGAAAATCTCCATCAGACTTTCATTCAAGTGGTTTGGATAAACATTGAATTTCATAAAAGTTCCACTCCAATGAGATACACTCGGCATAAAAGAATGATAAATGGAGATGCCGGGGTCAAAAATGGTATTTTCATTCCCGCATAAGAGAAGATATGGAGGAGTAACAGGATACGTGAGAAAAGGAAGAAATATCCATACAACATAAGTGAAGAGAGGAGATTGGTCATCCTCGAATGGTAAATTCACATTCGTTGTAGAAAGAACGTTCTCACAAATCTCGGAGTCAACAATAGAAGTCAACTCACCCGGATCAGGCTCACTCTTAAAATAGAAACAATCATACTCTGATGGAGATATGATGTGAGCGAGTTCATCGGTGAACTCCCCATGATAAAAATCACTCCTATCGGCAAGAGGAAACAGATCATTTGAAAGCTTCATAATCCGGAAGAGAATAATTCGAACGAGTAGTGGTACTGACACTACTATTCTCTTCCAAATTAAAGCAGAAAGTTTTAGATTCGGGTAAAGAATTATCAAAGGTGTTAGTCTCCTCCAAGAAAAAGTTAAGAAATGTCGAGGGAGACTTGGTCACAAAATCAGAAGATTGAGTTAAATTAGTATTTAATGCTTCGATCTTAGCAATGAGAAGATTGATTTTCGATAATTTATCACGAAGAATATCGTCCTCAATCTCTCCATTTTCCGTGTGAAAATCCTTCACCTCCTCTAAGCTGACGAGTTCAGAATCGGGAGGTGATGCATCGACATAATCGATGTCTTCATAAGAATCGTCATCACTCGAAGTATCATCATATAACAATTGCTCAACGAGACGAATATCTTTTTCAGGATAAATTCCTGAAGGAATTGGATTGATAGGAGCGAGTTCACCGGCGAACTCCTCGAGAAGAGAGTCAATCTTAAGAGAATGAATAATCAAAGTATCTTGATTAAGCAAAGACTCTATAAGATCAGACTCGGCATCAAGGTGATTTTTATCACAACAAGGCACATCACACATATTGTCAAAAATACCCTCGAACTCACTTGGGATTAGGACAAGGTCCTCAACACTAGACTTTATTACTTCGTCCAGTTCCATTTCCAGAATAGTGTCAAGATGCTCGTCCCCCATACTTAGAGAGTTATTGGGCTCCTTGGTTGATAAGTCGGGTGTGACTACAATAGTATATTCCTCGTCATCATCATCATTGCAGTAGACGATAGGACAATTCCAACTTGGAGTATTAACATAAGCTGCCATCTCCTCACTTATAATTTGCACATCTAGCTTGCAACACTTCCTTACTTGTTTCTTGAGGAGATTGATGAATGAAGGGCAACTACGAGGGTTGAATTTGGTCAAAACCGAAAGAATTTAAATCATAGCACAGATTAGGTTCGTAATAATTTTGATTCATCGGTTGATATTGAAAACTCATATGAGGTCCTTCGCAGTTTTCACAATAAGGTTCATTGAAGATCAATTGATCACATTGAAAAGTCTCATGAGGACCTCCACAACGGGTACAACAAAGATATTGTTGTTGAAAACTTTGAAAATTTTGTAGGAAATTAAATTCTTGATTGTAACACTGTTCCGGATTATAGATAAACGGAACTTGAGGTGGACAATCATGACCATAATGAGCATCGTTCCCACAAATCTCATAAGAATACGTCGGGGGTTGTGGAGGTGGGTTGAAAACATTGGGAGAATCATCGACAAAATTAGGAGTGGAATCATAAGTGAATGAATTTCCATCTCTAGAATAGCATGTCGGATAAAAACTTGGCAAAGTTTGTGGGAGCTCATCAACAGTTTGATTGTTGCATGGTTTCGGATTAGAGATAATCGGAACTTGCGGTGTACAATAATGACCATAACGAGCATCGTTCCTGCAAAATTCATACAAGATTGGTTGGTACTGGGGCTGTGGAGTGTAGTCGGAAAAGTTCGGAGAATCGTTGTACGAATTCGGATTTGGATCATAAGCGGATGAATTTCCAGCTCTCGAATTGCAAAACAAACAAAATCCACCATTTAACGGGCTTTCACACTCACAACAAGTGACTAGTTTTCCGTCTCCATAAGTGCAATTTATACAAGTTCCATTACTAAGACTGAAACCACACTGCTGGCACGTACAAAGATAACAATATAAGCCAATACACGGTTGTTCACACCCCATACACTCTCTTTATTTGAGTGACGCCATAAGAATTAAATGGTAGAGAGGGATAAGAAGAAGAATTAAATGGCAAAGAAGAAAAAGAAGATTATTTTTGGGTTTTTTAGTTTTTTAAACAATTCATTTTATTAAAGGACAAAATGAGATAAGACAACTTAAACCAATTAATCAACAAGCTTCACGTTAGCTCTTTAAAAGAAAAACGCACAAAGGAGCGGAGGAGCGGGATAGCGCGAAGCTATTAAAATCCTTCTCCTTTCGGGTCGTAGTTTGTAGGAATGACCCTCCTTATACCCCTCTTGTAGTTTGTTAATCAATTAAAGGTGAGCCGTACCTCGCAAGTGACACAAAAGGCAAGTTTTAAATCATTTGTTGGGAACTTATTATGATAATGCTTCAGTTGAAAGCATTATATTGATGATGAATTGTTTATCTTTATTAAAGACAATGATTTTATATTTTTGATTTTTCTTGTTTTTATTTATATAAAAAGAAATGAAAAATATTTTTGTATTTTTATAAAGAAAATAACTTCATAAGGAAGGATCTTTAAAGCACTAATTGTCAAACGCAACGACAATCGCTTACACTCCTCCCCGATAGAGGCGCCAAAATGATAACCGCCCTTTTTAGGGGTAATTATAATATGTATAATATACGTATTCCAAAAGATTCAAAGAAATTACTTTTGACCAAAGTCAAATCTAAAATCTCCTGGGTCGTTTCCCAACAAGGAGTGCAACGGAAAGTCATTTGTCGGTTTGATAATCGATGTTTAAATAGAACAAGGAATTGATTGGATTTGATTTCTAAAACTACGGGAAAAATAATTAAGGCAAACTAAAGATTAAAGTTATTTAAGCTAAACCATACAAACGATAACGGGAATAAAAAAAACGCGACTTAAAACCTAAATGATCAAAATTTAATCCTAATGTGATATTTTAACGTTTTATAAACCCTAATGACAAAAATGCAAGAACTAAGAAACCTAAAACCAAAAACCGAAAGCGTTTAATAGCTTAAAAACAACCATCACGAAAAAACGAGAACGGGATTCGAAACCCGTTCTTTAAAAAATCAAAATGAGAAATTTTAACCCTACGGATGCAAATTTAATTTTCCTAAGTCCTAAATGATAAAAGAATTTTTTTTTTAAAAAGAATTATATTTTTTTGACTTTTATATATTTTTATTATGAATTAAAAACGATTTTTAAACTAAATTAAATATTAAAAAATACTATAACTTTATATAAAATAAGGAAAAAAAATTAGCAAAATCCTAAATAAGTAAGGAAGACAAGAAAAATAAAATGCCACACTCAGCTTAACGAATAAGCACCAAATAAGCCAGTATAAGCTACGAACTAGCTTTTTAAGAAAGGGGCGAAAGTGTGTACAAGTATTTGATTGTGCAACTTAGGACCAGATGGCCCTACTGGTGCTAATGGTTAAGAGAGTGTGTGTGTGGGACGTTGGTGTGCAAAGGGAGAGGTCATGGGTTCGACCCCCATACTTATTTTTTTTAGAAACATTTTTTTAACTTACAAAATAAGCTAAAAATAACAAACTTTTAAAAAAGCAATCTTTTTCAGAACTTGAAAATAAGCTAGTTATAAGCAAATTAAGCTAACTGACTAAGGTTTTTTTAAAACTATGGCTAAATTGCTACTTGTTAAGCATTTTTAAAGAACTAAATAAGCTAAGAAAAAAAGTTAAGCAAAAGTAGACCTACAACTACACCTAATAAGCAACTAGGGATACAAATTAAGAAATCATAACAAGCCAAAAGCTCTAAAAAGCAAATGAGCTTTTGGCTCAATACTGGTAAACCAAACCATGAAAAAGAGCCCTAGGGGGGATTTTGAAGCCTTAATTTTTATGACCCTTAACAACAGATCCTATGGCTTAAAGACGCACAAGGACTATTTAAGCTGTCCTCTAGCTACAATAAATAAGCCAAATTAAGTATTTTGAAACTTTTCTAAGTTATGAAAAAGCTAAGTGAAAATGGCTGACTTACTCATCACATACTGAGTTTGGTTTTGCTTTTTGAAAGAAAAAGGGGCTTGTGCAGCCCTCTAATAGCTTATATCAAATAAGCTCCAAAAGTAAAACACAGGCTAAATCCAAATGAGTTAAGCTAGAAAGGAGCTTAATCCAATTTCAGATTGTCTCTAAAAACCATTTTAACTAACCTAATTGAAAATGAAAAAGGCCTTTACTTTGAAGGAAAATGAAAAAGAGCCTTTAACCTTGAAAATGAAATAAGACAACATGACAAGATTTCCGACAATTCAGCAAATCAATTTCACCCCTTATCCAAGCTATTCTACTGCATTTGTAGCTAGAAACAAGCATGAAAATGTGGCTTACAAGTACTAAATCAAATTTAAGCCAACCAAGCTAGATTAAAAGGTAACATGGCCACAAATTTAAATCATGGCAGCTAAATGCTTTGAAAAAGAATTTTATCCCTTAAAAACTTTTGACAACAGATAAAAAGGATTAAAAAGAGCCTGACAAAGTTAGAGTGATGACCCAAAACAATTGTTTTACTCATTTTGACCCATTTTGGCAGTTAGCCCAAACACCCCATTAAATATAAAAATTGAATTTAAAGCTAAAACAGGTTAAAACTTGACATCAAACAAATCATAAGCATAATCAAGACATAATAAGCAGTAAAAAGCTTAAATAAGCATGAACAGTAAATAAGCTATAAAAATTTAAAGAGTGAACTTACAAAAACCCTTTGCACAAAACAAGGGTAGTACAATCCTATTAAGCTCTAAATCCTACCCAGCTTATAAATAAGCAAATCTAAGCGCCTATAAGCTCTTCCATAGTCAACTTATCTTCTAAACAAAAGCTTTTCCAATAAGCAAAGGTGATGGTTACTTTTTCGTGAACTTTTCTTAATAGTTTAAATTTTCCTTTGTAAAACAAACATAAACAAAATGAAAGAGCTTGTGAGAGCTTAACAAACATTTTAAAACCATAACATTAACTTAGTACCTTAAACAGAATTTTTGCATAAACTTAAAATTTCATTAATCTTAAAACTTTTACAAGACTTCAAAAGAAAGTACAACAAGCTGAATTTAAATGACATAAAGACTAAATTAAAACATAATGTAAAACAATATTACTCCCTAATTACATTTCCATTCGTCGTGTTTATTGTACCAAAAGCTCAAATTATAGCCTTGTAAGGCTTCTGAGTTGTGTTTGTTGTGTCTCCTTTTGTAAGGAGTTACCAAGTCTCATCTAAGGCAAAGAGTCCCTTCAATTATCTTGGTCCCCAAGTCTTTCAATCCTAACCCTTGATTAGCTTGTCTTCTATCTTGTCCAATCAGGAAGCATAGGATTGCCAAGGTGACAATCCTTTTATCTCTTCAGCCCATGTGATTGTGGGGTTATGGTTTTGGGGGTGTGCGATATTGATTTGTCGTGGTGCAGGGGATAGGGAAAACGATAGGTGAATAAGGTTAAGGCGGGAAAAAGGTTTTTGGGATACTGGGTGAAAGTTTGGGGAAATGACAAGCTTGGCCTCGCAGCATGCTGTATAGATGAGTTACATAGATGGTCCTTTGTGGTGATGTAAGTTTTAAGTGGATGGAAATTTAAGTCCTTGAGGGAGTATGACTTTATTGCATGGAAAGTCCCTAAGGGACTAATGGTAGTTAAGTTGAAAAGGGTTTTGGGGCTTAACGCTGTTATGTGGGGATTGTGGGTTTGGGCTAGTGTTGGGCTTTTTATATAAAAGAGGTTTTGTATTGGGTCCGGTAAGTGGTTTTTGGATTAATTGGGATTTTTAAAGTTTATAATGTGTAGTGGGCTGACCGTGACCACTAAAAATGGGTACGGGTTGGTCACTTTGATATTTTTTGGTTTTTTGGGTTTCGTTTGTTATCATGCTCATTCCACATTCGTGTCCTAGGGTTGACTTTGACGGTTTTTTTGCTCTCTTGGACTGGCTTTGACTTGAACTTGACTTTGTGCCTCTCTTCATTCTCTAGTGCTCGCTTTTTGTCCGTAGTTGGCTTCATTGTTTCGTCCTTATTGTTGGGATATCCTTCCTGCACATATAAGTGAACAAACCCACAAATACAAATGTTTTTTATTGGTACGTTTTTGGTCATTTAAGTATGTTTTTAATAGAAAATGGTATGTGTAATTAAGCACATACCAACATGTGTATTCTATCACATCCCCATTTGAATTTAACCAATGGTTAAGATGAAGAATGTTATAGGGTAGGAACCTTTTAAGTTTCACTAAAAGTCATAAACCAAACTGAGGTACAAACAGACAAGCCATACACACCCAGAAGGTCCCGGGATAACATGCTGTTTGTAATCCTAATCCAGCAAAACCAGTGGCTAATCATTAGGTGAGAGGGACGTAAATTGTTGTTAAATAAAAATCAAGAAACAAATAGATTAAGCCTAAAGTACAAGTTGCTAGATACTTATTTCCCGACCATTATCATGATTAAAAACAGCAACCTAAGTTGGCATTCCCGTAACGATCAACTTCCCAATCATCCCAAAACTTTACATACTTTACAAGGCAAGTGGTGATATCTTCCACTTTGTACAATACTCTACATCGTTGATTTTTAGACGTATCAACGAATAATCGATCCTTCGTATAATTCCTTCGGTAATGCTTTTTGCGAAACGATTATCTTCAAACTTTCTTTCTCTTTTTTTTTGTTTTTTTTTCATCATTTTTTTTTGCTAACTATTCTTCAAATCTCGGTGTAGTTTCACCATCTTCACCATTATAATAATTCCGGATAATTTATTCGGTAATTTCTTTGTTCTTCGGTTTCACCAATAATTGTGACGGTAGTAAAATCACATGAGCTTTGACTACTAATATACATTCTCATTTGCAATGTGCAAATTTCCAACCGCACCAAAGATAGAAAATGACACAAGACTCGGGAAATACAAATTACGAACTTTAATGCAACTAAAGCAGTAAATTAAAACTTTAATACTAACAGGTATTAATCTAACAGGGTAGGTTAAGGTGTAAGGGTGTAACGACACAAATAGTTTGTGTAAATTCCTAAAGGATTGGCTCTACGGGTTGTTCTAGTGGATCATCACTCTAAAGATGAGAGTGGAAGGGTTTAACGGGAGGTTAACTAACCGGTGTAGTTAGTTAATAAACAACATGTATAGGCGATTTGGTTGTAATCCTAAGATTTACCAATTTAAACAAGTTACTCCAATTAAATCCATAATACTCATTATTGTGGTCTCGAATAGATATACCAAGCCAAGTTCTAAAGTCTACAACATCACCGGCACACTCATATTTTGTAGAATTTAGGTAAACATTTAAAAATAGAAAGATTAAATCCTCACAATATCTAACAAGGGTTATTGTGTGCGGGTTATGTAACAAGTAATTTCACAAAAGTATGCTTGAATTTTTTTAAATTTGAGCATAATTTAAGCTTTTTATTGTGAAAAATAGGACAAGTGATCATTCTAATTCCCATCCCCCCACTTGAATTATACAACGTCCTCGTTGTATATATAAAACATTAAATACGGGAATTTAAAAAGAATTAGAATGAGAAACTCCCTTGATATTTGCTTGGTAGATTCTCCAAATTGCGAGTATGAGCAAGATTGTGTTGAACAGCCGCCTTAAAGTTTTAAGACTCCAACACTTCAAGATTTTCAAATTCGTAAATTCTTCACCAATATTCGTTGATATTTCCTTCATGAGGTCCTGCATAAATTCTCAGAAAACAAATGCAATTCTATCTCCGTGTATTCATTTGGTTAGACTCGAAATAAATACCTAAAACTGTATAGAAAGTCGATACGCCATAACCATACCCTAGGATACGCCGTATTGATACCTGTATATGTTGTATTCATTTAATGAATACGTCGTATAGACTGTGCTGAAAATAAAGACTGGATAACGTCTAGATAATCAATACGCCGTATCCATGGGGTTTGGATACGCCGTATAAACAGTCTGGGAAGATAGACTTGATAAAAATTGAAAATACATTTCGTGTTGTCTCCCGGCAAGTACTTTTGTTTACAGAAAAGTCTTTGACCTAATTTAATCCTATCCTTATAAAACAATTTGAGGTCGAACGGGACGCCAAATGGCACATACAAATTCTTTATTAGGAAAATGAATGGCATCCCTTTGTTAAGATGATTCCAAGTCATGATATTAAAATTTAAGCCCTTGATAAAAGTTTCAGTTTTGAAAATTTTATTAGATGTATCATGACTTGTTTCCAAAAGCTTATTTGACCCATGTGCATAGGCACCAACATCGGTATTTATTACATCAGGTAACGGTTTGACAGATAAATCCCCCGAAGAGTGTTTAATATCGACTTTATCATTATCATTGTCCGTATCCGTTTTTAATTCATCGGGATAAATTACGTTAAAAGGAAATAGATCATTAAAGTTTAAAATGTTTTGTTCCTCTTCATCACATTCGGATAATGATGTTTCATCTTTCAAATTAAATTCATCGATATGTTGAGGGTTTCGGTTTAGTTAATAAATCTGATTTAGACGTTTAAGCATCATTATAAACAATGGCTGGAAATTCTTTCTCAAAATCATTAAAGTAGTCTAAATCATCAAAGTACTGACCATAGGCTTGGGTGATGGAAGCAAAGGCATATTGACTTTATCATTATCATTTTCTGAATCCGTTTTTAAATTGTTGACAGAAATTATTTTGTAAGAAAATGAATTTTTGTCAAAAATTATCATGCAATCTTCATCGTCGGATTCTTCAAATGATATTCTAAAGTCAATTTCATCGTTAAGAAGACTTACCGTGGGTTCACATAAGAGCATTACATCAGATGTCAATGCGTCATCAAAGACTATAGTTGGGAATTCAGTTTCAACATATTTGAGGTCGTGAACGTCTTCATAATACCAGATCTTACCAAACGTAGCAGTTTCCCAGTTATACACCTTACCATGCCTACAATCTTTTTCTTCCTCAAGCTTGATACTCTTCCACAGTAATGTTGGGGTCGTCCATATTAACCTGTAATAAAATAGCTAGGAAAGAAAACAGTCAAATATACAAACACGCCGTATTCAGTAAACTGAATACGTCGTATTGATGATAGAGTCGAATATGCTGTATTGGTTTGAAAATATTTATATGCCATATCCAAGAAGATGAATACGTCGTATTGAGTATTCAACTCAGGTTGTTACAACGGACCGTAACTATGTAGGAAAACATACAAGCACACAATATGCAAAAATATACAATGCATAAAACAAACACATAAAAAGCAAACACACACAAATATGCAAATTAATCTAAACTAAACTAAATCTAAACTAAAATACTAATAAAAACAAGAATTAAACAACTTTACTCCTCGACAACGGCGCCAAAAACTAGATGTGTTGTCGTTGTAGGTTATTAATTACCTAATCAAGTTTTACTATTTATATTTTGCCGACTTAACCTAAAACAACACTAACGGGCAATGGACCCGATCAGCTGTAGCTTCTTTGGTATCAGGGTGTCGATCACTAAGAGCGAGAGCGTTAATTCCTAATTCTATCAGTATTTTAGTTATCTAAGTTAGTTTTCCTAAAACTAACGCAAGGGGGGTTTTCAGCCTGAGAGACTAACATGAGTTTTGGGTTTCCCTAGACTACTTTGATGATTGTAACAACCCCAAATTGGGTCGCAGCGGAATAAGAGTCTGGGGCGTGTTACTTCTCAGATCAATAACACAAGATGTATATAGAACGACCAAAAAGTCGTTTAAAAACTGATACATTGGATTTTAACAAAGTATTTGTTACATAAGCCGAAGCTTCACTTGTCCACTTGTTCAAAGTACAAAGATTTCTAGCCCATACAGTTATACAAAATTATGCTACGAAATCCTAATGCATGATAACCCAAATCTAAACCACCAATGTATCCCTTGTACCTCTGCTTACTGATCCCCTGAAAAACATTGCCTTAAGAACTCCAACAATAAATGTTGTGAATTCATAGGTTTGAATAAATCATATATTGTAGACCACAAGATTTCCTAAGTTTATGATAATGAACAATCCAGACATCATATAAATGTAATTACTGCTCTAAGCTCATGAAACTAAGCTTGACGAGTATGAAACCAATTAATGCCTACATTCCCGTTGGTGATGTTCTAACCCGCAACATCCTATATTCGACATGGTATACGTTCGTTTGTCCAGTGATAGCTAATCACCCGAACGGGGATGTCAATCCCAATAGATCTATTAATAACATTCGCGCTCACAATCCCGCGATTGACAGTTCATGATAATGGGCTCCTGCGGGATATGGTTTATCGCTACTTAGGCAACACTTAAATCATAACATGAAACTTACCATGTGTCAATGGTAAAGCATTGCATTTATTCACACCCAAAAACTGTTATTAAACAAAAACATGTAAAACGTGGGCTATGAACTCACCTAGAGTGAGCAAATACCAAAGTGTATCACAAAAATGCGTCCACCAAAATCGTCAAATGCAACCTATTTATTTAAGGTCGTATAAGTACTAATCACATTGAGTAATCTCTACCCTGCATAAGTCTATTTAGCTAATCACCGTCTAATTGTTTGAGTGAAAACATATTTATAATTGTAAAACATTTAAAATATCGAAAAAATGTAATATAGTTATTCCTGTAGGTATTAGTTACTACCTGGTAGGTGGTTGTAGTTTACTCCTGGTAGTGTTGTAGTTCCTACTGGTAGTTATAGTTACTCCTGGTAGTGTTGTAGTTCCTACTGGTAGTTATAGTTACTCCTGGTAGTGTTGTAGTTCCTACTGGTAGTTATAGTTACTCCTGGTAGTGTTGTAGTTCCTACTGGTAGTTATAGTTACTCCTGGTAGTGTTGTAGTTCCTCCTGGTAGTTATAGTTTATCTCTCACTAAGTCATTCACATTTATCATGACTCTGGTTCTAAAGAAATTTATGGCGCAACGATATTTTAACAACTTTCCCGCATTATTCTGACCGAGACCCGAACCAACCTAAATGGGCGAAAAAGCCTCGCATCAGATCTGATGCAGTGTATTAATTATCAAAAAGCCAGATTTATGCCCCGCCTTACGACCCCTTATCACTCGCTTTTAGACTTAAAGGAACCTCGCGGGAAGTAAAAAAACGCCTTCCGAACGACATTCATGAATCGCGAAGCCGAAACGGACTCGAAAGTGCCGCAAATACCATCTTAAAATCCTGACAGAAACCACTAACTTAACAAATGCTGGATTTTTATACCTCGGATATATACCTCGTTTCGCTCTAACTTTTTCTTATAAATCCTTTTGACAAGTTTCTACCTTTTCGGAATCGTCGGATCAAACACTTTATAAAATATAAAATAATGTGTTATATATACGAATTTTGGACAGAATCTTTGAGTGACCTTGTTGAATCCATTTTTAACCTTGCTTTTATACCTTACTACTTTTGTAGTTAATCATTTTTACACCAACTTAATATGGTACAATACTTTCTCATCCCTTTTAACATGATATTAGTAAATATATAATAGTGTGCAAAATGATCATTACAAGTAAAAACTCCATTTACATGTTAAAAATCCTACATGGTGATTCAAGCTACAATAGAACTAATATATGCATAAAATGAATATTGAAAGAACACAAAGGGTTCTAGATGACCTTATGGTGTATGATGATGATGATCAATGTAATCTAAACCCTTGTTTAGATAAAAATCCAAAGCTTGCACCAAAGAAAACCCTAGTTTTCTTAAATAAACCTTAGCTTTCCAAGTGAAAACCCTAGCTTCCCTTTTCTTGATTAAAGCTTGAATATGGTTAACCAATGCTTGGAAATATCTTAGAATGTCTAGAATATGATTGTATAAGTGTGTATGGTTTGTTATAAAATTTTGTATGGAATTGTTACAAAGGGTTTGTTTAGCCGTGCCTAGTAAGAGCCAAAGGGAGGGTTTTGACTTTTGGTTAAGTGTTTTACTTGTATGAGTTCCTATCTCTAGTTATGCATGTATATAAGGAAAGTCTTGGTCAAAAATGTGCAATAGTAGTCTTAAACAAGTCTCAATGTCATAGGAAAACTAGTTGTCAATATAAACATGGTATGGAGCTTCTTAATGCAAAGGTGATGTTACAAAAGACCTAGTTGTAAGATTTCTTTCATTTTTCTTGTATATAACTCTTTAAATCCGGCCATATAGAGACATATATGATATATTTTTGTAAAATTTGAGTATTGGGTATAAATGTGGGTATTTGTTGAAGCGTAGAAAAGTTTTGGTGGTTCCGGGAGTGCCTAAACGCATTTTATTGCGAAACGTAATCAATTTACGCAACCAATAAAAATAAAATGAACAAAGTTAATAATTATTCTCAAAATAATTACTTAACCCTTGCTTGATGTAAACATTTAATTGTTTGATGCCCGTTTACATTGAACGCTAATTTTTAGCTTACGCGATTTAGCTTAACATTTACGATTTAAAGCAAACGCGTACAATACAAAAGGTACGTTGTGGATTTATCGATGGCGTCAATGACTTGAAAACACAGGGTGTTATAGACTTCCCCCGTTAAATGAGCCTTGTCCTCAAGGCTCACAATGCAGCACTTGACGACGGTGTGGTCTTGGTGAAGAGGTGTGGGTATTTCTTCTCGAATTGGTCTTCACGTTCCCACGTGAACTCAGGACCTCTCTTGGAGTTCCATCGAACCTTGACTAATGGGATCCGGCTTCGCTTCAACCGTTTAACTTCACGGCCTACTATTTCTAATGGTTCCTCAACAAAATGAAGCTTGTCATCAAGATGAAGTCCATCCAACGGAACGGCTAATGGTTCGTCGGCAAAAAAATGACATTTTTTTCAGGTTAGACACATGGAATGTATTATGAACTCTACTCAACTCTTCAGGAAGTTCGAGCTTGTAAGCAACCTCTCCAACCTTTTCTAACACCTTGAAAGGTCCAACATACCTAGGGTTTAACTTCCCCCGTTTGCCAAAACGTACAACCCCTTTCCAAGGCGAAACTTTAAGCATAACTTTATCCCCGACTTGGAATTCCATCGTTTATCGCTTCAATCGCGTAACGTCTTCTGTTCGATAAGAGCGGCTGCATCCTTTGCTTGATCCTGGATATTTTCTCAGTGGTCGTCTTAATTAGTTTCTGGACCGAGGATTTGAGCTTCTCCAAACTTCAGTCCAACAGACCAGTATCTCTATCGACACTTCGACCATAAATGCTTCAAATGGTGCGGCCTAGAATGCTAGCGTGATAGCTATGGTATATGAGGAAACTCGACTAACTGGTAAAAATGGTTAACCCAACCCTTTCCAAAGTCGATCGCACAAGCACGCAGCATATACTCGAGAGTTTGAATGGTCCTCTCGCTTTACCCGTCAGTTTTTGGATGGTACGCAGTGCTCATATCCAAATTAGTACCCAAAGCGTTCTAAAGTGACCTCCAGAACTTGATGCTACCTCGGGTCCGCGATCCACAAAATGATATAAAACATGTATTTCCATTCCTCGTGACCACCTCCTTTAGGTACATTCTTGCAAGTTTATCTAAAGGATCAGTCTCTCTCATCGGTGTGAAGATCGCAGACTTAGTGAGTCGATCAACGATCACCCAAATGGTGTCGTAGCCTTGAGACGTCTTAGGAAGCTTAGTGACAAAATCCATAGTGATGTTGTCCCATTTCCATTCGGGAATCTTGGGTTGTACTAACAATCCTGATGGCCGTTGATGTTCGGCCTTGACCTTAGCACAGGTCCAATACACTTGCAACATAGGTAGCGGATGTCGGCTTTCCATATTGGGCCACAATATAGCATCTCTTATCTTGGTACATTTTTGTCAGAACCCGGATTATAGAGATAACTTTGATTTGTTGGACTCGTCATGATCACAAGTCCGTTAAATCTCCATATCAGGTACCAACTCCTGCCATTGAGGCATAGGGTTCCATCCGCACGGGGTTCCAACTTTTCCGTCCTAATCGCCTCTGGATTTTTAGCGTTTTCAACCAACATTCCTCCAACATCTTCATTCTTGATGTTCTCTGGTTTCCGTGCTTCAGTCTGAGCCTTCAAGATTTGTTTGGGAAGGTCCAAACTAATAGTCATAACTAAGGCTCGAACTCTTAACGGTGGTTCTCGTTCTTTCCTGCTTAAAGCATCGGCAACGACATTGGCTTTCCCCGGGTGATAACGAATATCGCAATCGTAATCACTAAGCAACTCTAACCATCGGCGTTGTCTCATGTTTAGTTCCTTCTGATCAAGAATGTGTTGTAAGCTTTTATGATCAGTGAACACTGTACACTTGGTTCCGTATAGATAGTGCCTCCAAATCTTGAGAGCGAACACTACTGCTCCAAGTTCCAAATCATGATCCCGTATAGTTCTTCTCATGAATTTTTAACTAGCGTGATGCATAAGAAATCACCTTTTCTCTTTGCATCAACACAGCGCCCAAACCCTTCTTTGAAGCATCGCAGTATGCGATGAAATCTTCGCTTCCTTCAGGTAAGGCCAGGATTGGTGCACTGCACAACTTCTGCTTTAACAGTTGAAAGGCTGCTTCTTGTTTATCACCCCAAACAAACTTGATCTTTTTCTGGGTAAGCTTGGTCATTGGTTTGGCGATCTTTGAAAACCCTTTAATGAACCTCCGGTAATACCTAGCAAGTCCTAAAAATTGACGAATCTCCGTTGGCGACTTAGAAGAATGTCGCGCAATCTTTAATGTGATTCAATTTTTTCCCCCCCTCTTTGAAGGATCCCCATAAATTCCTTCACTATCGATTTACTGACCTAGGACAGACTTTAGAATCCCAAAAATTCACATTTTGAAAACTTGGCATACAACTCCTCTTTCTTAAGCAATTTTAAGATTAGCTTAAGGTGCTCTTCGTGCTCTTGCTTGTTCTTTGAATATATCAGGATATCGTCAATAAAGACAATCATGAATTTATCCAGATAAGTTTGCATACCCGATTCATGAAGTCATGAATACGGCATGTGCGTTGTCAAACCAAATGGCCATAACATTGAAATTCGTAATGCCGTAACGAGTTCTGAGGCAGTCCTTCGAATGTCTTCTCTCGACCCTCAATTGGTGATAACCTGATCTTAGGTCGATTTTCAGTAACACACGAGCCCTTTGGAGCTGATCAAATAATCATCAATACTTAGGAGCGGATAACGAGGTTTTTCTTCACCGTTAGTTTATTCAATTCCTGGTAATCAATGCACATCCGGAATGACCCATCTTTCTTCTTGACAAACAAGACTGGAGCTCCCCAGGGAGAGGAACTAGGTCTTATAAAGCCTTTGTCAGACAGTTCTTTTAGTTTCTCCGATAACTCTTTCATTTCCAAAGCTGCCAATCGATAAGGCGCCCGAGCTACGGGTGTGACACAAGGTACCAAATCAATTTGGAATTCTACTTGTCGAGTTGGAGGAAGACCCGACAAGTCCTCAGGAAAGACTTTCAGGAAAGTCTTAAACCTATTGTACGTCCTCAATCGTGTCTTCTTCGACTTTGTCTTCAACCTCTTTTGCAGTAACATGGTGCCAGAAAGATAGGAAACCCTTTTTCCATGTACTTCTGCGTTTTAGTGCATGAAATAATGTTTAATCGTGTCACATTTCCCTGGGTACTTCCATCACCGTGTATGATTAAGGTATTTATTTCTCTAGGGGATCGAACAATCTTCTCGTCACACACATTTACCGCTTGGTACTTCGCCAAACCAATCCATACTGATAATACATCAAACTACAAGTACCTACAGCATTAAGTTTCGTTGAATGGTGTTTAGAAGTTTTAATGGCAACCCTTAATATAAGTGTTTAACCCAATTATCCTCCCGTCAGCTAGTTTGACATCATATATGAGTGATCTAGGGTAGAATGGTGTGATGTCATTTGGGAGCTAACTCATAGATACAAAACTTCGATCGGCACCCGTATCAAATAAGATATAAGCATAACGGTTGTTTAGAAGGAACGTACCCGCAACGACATTGTCTGGGTTTTCCCCCGCATTTCCAACCACATACACCTTCGCTGGAGCCCTGTCATTCCCAACTTGATTACCACGGTTGCCTTTGTTGTTCTTCATCCTTGGACATTCCTTCTTGAAGTGTCCCTGAACTCTGCACTCAAAACAAGTAGGTTTCTGACCCGATCCGGTGCCCTTCTGGTTGTTAATGTTGTTGGCATTTCCCGTACCCCTACAGTCACGGGCGATGTGACCATATTTGTTGCATTTATAGCACTTTGGAGCACACGGACCGTCATGGTGGTAATTGCATTTTGAGCATAGGGGTCTAGATCCCCCATATTGTTTCTTATCACCCGATCCAGCAGTGTATGCCAGTCGTGTTCTGACCTCTTATGTTTGTGTTGTTGTTGATTTTTTGTGTTTTTTATTTCTGATTGTTTCGGGAAGTGTTTTCAAACTTCCTCTTGTTTTTAGCTTGTCTTTCCGCAATGGTACTGACTCTCTTGTCCATCAGTTCAGTGGCCATTTCAATAGCCTCTTGCATGGTCTTTGGCTTTGAAGCTACGATGTTTCCATGGATCATGTCGGGCAATCCACCGACATACCTTTCAATTTTGTCTGACTCCTCAGGGAACATCCTAACACACAGCAGTGCTAGTTCTTGAAAACGTTGGTTGTACTTGACCACATCAGTACCTATCACTTTCAAGTTCCACAATTCAGCCTCAAGCTTCTTCATTTCGTTTCGTGGACAATACTTGTCAGTCATCTTCTTCCTCAGATCGACCCAAGTCATTGCATATGCAACATCATGAGTAACAGCCATAACATGGGAATTCCACCATCTTAGAGCACCTGCTAAAAGAGTACAAGTAGAAAATTTGATCTGATTTTCCACCGAGCAGTTGCTTATGCGGAAAACAGTCTCCATCCTTTCAAACCATTGGGTTAACTCAACCACTCCCTCAGTGCCCTTGAAATACAGAGGTTTGCACTTCATGAAATCCTGGTAAGTGCACTCTCTAGCAACGCGTTCAGATCCCCTGACACCCGTTCCCGAAGTATGGCTGTCAACGCCATTCCTGGTTGCGTCACGTGCGGCCAAAGCGGCACTGACACCTTGGTCAATCATAGCTTGGAGTTGGGCATTAGTGACCGTAGTGGTTGTGGCTGTTGTTGGGCTGATGTTGTTGTGATCGGTGTTGACCTGTGGCGCTGTTTTGGTCCATTTTTTCTTCCAATTACAAGAAAATACAATATCCGTTAGATTTCATAAAATCATAACCATGACATGACTTATCAAGATAGACCACAGTGGATCACATCACACAGTGAAATGTACAATTGAATTGTAATTAACAATGATATAACCAAATCGACATTCATTCATCACAAATTCGATTATAGACATGACATAATACCACCATTCCATATATAACTGGAAAACATACATGATTGGTTCAGATACAAAATGATCATAGGTTACAAAATAAACATAACAGCCTAATGCCTTACTAGCCGGGATTAAACCCGTAATACATAGTAGGCTAAATACAGAATGACTAGCCATAACAAAGTCTAATCTAAGAACTGCTACCAGCCTCCTCTGGCAGCTCTGGCTGTGCAGGACCCCCAGCGGGTCCCTGCTATCCCTGTAATGCAATAACCTGCCCCTGTAATGCCATCATCTGTCCCTGTAAGGCTGTCACCTGCCCCTGCAGTGTGGTGACTAGTCCCTGAAGTGGAATCATCTCTCTCTGTAGTGTCTGCATAACAGTCAATGTTTGAATAATCTGCTGCTGTCGAGTACGATCAGCTGCTCTCAACTCTCTCATCTCCTCACGCCTCTCGCGGTCTGTCTTTAGCAAATCTGAAATCGCTCTCTGTCTATTACGATCTGCTGACTGTAACTCTGTGATCTCTGACATCTGTGCATGAACTGTGGTGCGTAGTGACATAACCTCTGAACGAGCAAGATCACTCGCATCCATAGATCGTCCCCAAGCCTCTCTAGACATCTTAGCCTTAGTCTCCATCAAAAGTCGTGTATGTGCATGTACACGTCTGTCTCTAAACAATATATTGACCCGACCGGCCAATAGCTGTCTCTGACTCTGCTCATCATCTAACATCGTGTAGATCTCATCTGTGTCTCGCCTAACCATAGACTCAAACTCTCTCACGTGTGCACCCAACTCTGTGTCAGTACTAACTGGAGCTCCCTGTAGGGTCTCAACAATCTCATCCCACGAATCCGTGATCCCATATCCAACATATCTCTCTGGGTCACGCCTGATCTCCCTGTCCATAGTGGCAACAAAGCTGTTATCTACCATAAGACCTACAGCTGGTCTAGCAGCAGCAGCGGCGGAGCTCTCTCCTACCTCATATCTGGGACCAAGAGCGATACCTAACCTCTTCTGAGGTGGTAGGTTAACTCAGGTTACCCTCCTCTACGACAGGCAGAGGTAAGTTAACAAATGGTGTAATGAAGTAGGAGCTGATGTGGGCATGGGGGTGGCGGTAATGGTAGAGAATGAGAAGTAGTAGCAGCCTCAGCTCTCATCCGAATCATGGCAGCTCGATAGCCCAATGAACGAATAGGACTAGGAGGTGGTGCTGACAATACAGGTGAGGGTAGTGATAGTGGGAAAGGAATCTGGGGTGGTGATGAAGACCATAGAGATAGTGGTGATGCTGGTGTGAAGAATAGCAAGCAATCTGGCAACCTCAATCAACCATGCTGTGTACAGTAATGGCTCTGGAATAGTAATCCTAGCTGTCATACGATATGTAGGTTGAGGTGGTGGTGTGGCTGCAGACTCATCAGTCTCAAACGGCTCAGTCTCCTCTGCAGACGGGGCAGTAGCTGGTAAAGCAACAACTACAGGTTAGGCAGGTGCTGAGTGCTCCTCCTCCGCCTCCTCGTCAACCTCAACATCTATCTCATCATCCTCATCCTCCTCATCGGCGTCGATGTCCATATCATTGTCCTTATCGATGTCCATCTCGTCATCTCCGTCATCTCCTCCATCAGCAGGATAGTCGATAGGATCCTCCTCAGGGTCCTCATCGTCATCCTCCTCCGGATCTGCCTCAGGATCAGACTCTGGAACATAATCAGGTGACTGTGCAGTGGGTGAGGCATCCTCAGCATACGGCTGATCCTCAGCAACGATCTCATCATCAGCATGCTCTGGACCTGGAACATAATCTGGCGAAGGTGGTGCCTGCTCTGGCTCCTCAGGGCCAGGCACGTAATCTGGAGAGGGTGGGGCCTGAAGAGCGGCCTCCACGTATGGGTCCTCTGGTATGTAGGGTAGCTCAAGGTACTCGTGATCATCGGCTCTCGGTGATCCTATGTCTGATAGATCCTCAAATGGGCTGGAAACCTCCGTGTGTGTAACCCCTGATTCATCCGAATCTGACATGACTGAATCTGAAAATTCAAAATAGCTTATATTAGTATTTAATATAAGACTCTTATAGTAATATACATTTATATCATAACATGTATATCAAATATGAATGCATCTAGTCCAACCAACTAATGCAACAAGTAGTGTATGCATGAATGTATGCACATATGTATGTCCCGTGTAAAACCCCGTTGTATGAATTCGTTGTTTGAAAACGGTTATAGTCCAGCAAAAATATTTGACCTGGTTCTCTATAACCTTGGCTCTTGATACCAATCTGTAACACCCCCAAATTGGGTCGCAGCGGAATAAGGGTCCGGGGCGTGTTACTTCATAGATCAATAACACAAGATATATATAGAACGACCAAAAAGTCGTTTAAAACTGATACATTGGATTTAACAAAGTATTTGTTACATAAGCCTGAAGCTTCACTTGTTCACTTGTTCAAAATTATTACAAAGATACTGGTTCACAACACATGAGTTTCCCAAAACATAATGCAACCATATCTTTAGCATGACATCCCAAAACAAAATCACCAATGTATCCTTGGCACCTTATGCTTACTGATCTCCTGAAAAACATTGCTTTAAAACGTCAACAATAATGTTGGTGAATTCATAGGTTTGATAAATCATATATTGTAGGACCACAAGATTTCCCAAGTGTATGATAATGCAACAGATGCAGACATCATATAAATGTAATTACGTTGCCCTAAGCTCATGACACTGAAGCTCGACATAAATGAATACCATATAAATGGCCTACATTGCCCGTGATGATGTTCTAACCCGCAACATCCTATGTTCGACATGGTATACGTTCGTTTGCCCAGTGATAGCTAATCACCCGAACGGGGATGTCAATCCCAATAGATCTATTCATAACATTCGCGCTCACAATCCAGTAACTGACAGTTCATGATAATGGGCTCAACTAGGGTTATCGCTACTTAGGCAACACGTAATCATAATATAAAACTTAACCACTTGTGTCCAATTATAAAACATTGCATGTTTCTCACCCCAAAAACTTGTAAAACAAATCATGTAAAACGTGGGGCTATGAACTCACCTTGAGTGAGCGAATATCAAGTATATCACAAATAATGCGTCACGCAAATCGTCAGATGCAACCTATTTAATTTAAGGTCGTATAAGTACTAATCACATTGGGTAACTACTACCATATATCATTCTATATAGCTAATCACCATCTAATTGTTTTGGTAAAATTGTGTTTAATAAGTTAAAACGTTTATAATTTCCGTTGTAGTAAAACTGGCGTAACTTTCGCGTTTCAAGTCCGTTTCTTGCGTTTCTTATGTCCACGTTTTCGTATTAAGACGAGTTATCAATATTTGACATTTTCATATTTTTAGTCCCCTGATGAACAGTACTTTTTACTGTTCACACCAGTTATAAAGTTATTTTTATAGTTTTAGTTATCGTAAAACCCGTAAACGTCGTATTTTATTCGTTATAGCTCCGTTTTTAGAGATTCTTTCGAGCACGTTCTCGTAATTGAAAGTTCTATCTATTTATGAGGTTTAAAAAAGAAATGTTTCTGTCATGAACAGTAACTTTTATAAAAATGGTTTTATAAAAGTAGTTTTATACATTTTAAGTATATAAACTCGCGTAATTCATAACTTCTTCGTTTTTAATCGAAAAATTATGATTCTTATCATTTTGGAATCCTAGAAATGTGTATAATCTGTTAAAAACATCAAACTTTCTGTTTTGTATAATTTTTATAAAAGTTATTTTTTATAAACCCGTTTAATTAACGTATAACTCGTAATTAGCGTATCTTTTTTGTTATTTATCCGTTTTTTGAGTTTCTTATCTTTTTGGAATCGTCATGAGGTGTATTATCTTTATAAAATGTAAAACCCACTGTATGAAATTCGAATCCAAACAGCCCTTTGCATAGCTTTTATATAATTAAGTATATACTTTTATTTTATATACTTTTCAACTAATTAATTCACCACAAGTCTTACACAATCCTTTATATCATATGTCATACATATATTAGTGTCCATAGGTCCATTGTTTGTCCACATGAGTCCATGATATCAATATTAACAAGCCATTACATCACATGAAAACATAAACTTTCCATAAGTAACTTTTAATTACAAGTTTACACTTGAACTTTTTATGCATTAACCCAATGTTACAAGATTATACTTCCTAAAATAAACCTTATTTTAGTGTTCATATAACATGACTAAAAGTCCATAAACAAGATTAACATGTCATTTGCATTACTTTTACTTGTAACATATTAAGTGAACTTTTAAAACCCTAATTTGTATATATCTATTTTTACACTAAATCAACATGGTACAATACTTCTATGTCCATTTTATCATGATATTAACAATAACATAACATATGTAAAAGTGTTAAAAATCATAATCACAAGTAAGTTATCCATTTAACATGTTTAAAAACCCTAAATGGTGATTTTGCTATGTAAACATCATATATACATATAATCATGAAAATGAAAAGATAAAGGTTTTAGGTAACCTTAGTGATGATGTATGATGATGAAAAATGTGTGTTAAACCCTTGTTTAGACTTTAAAACCAAACTTGCACCCTTTAAAACCCTAGATTTCCAAGAAAAACCCTAGCTTCCTTTTCTTGTTTCCACACTTGTAAATCTTTAACCAATACTTCAAATCATCTTGAGGTATCTTAGATATGATGTGAGATTACTTGTATGTGTTGAAGAATTTTAAATGGATTGTTCTTGGTTTTTAGTTTGAGCCCGTGGTTGGTAAGCAGACAAAGATATAGGAATTTGTTTTTGTTAAGTGTGAAATGATTGTATGATTATCTCTCATTGTGCAGAATATATAGAAAATAGGTGGTAAGAGTGCTAGCTAACTTTGACCAAGTCAAAGTGACATACTAGCTAGGTTTTAAATGGTGAAATTAAAGTACAAGACCACTTGATAAGAAAAATGTGTTCTCTTGTCCCATATGTTGTTGTTGCCGTGTGATATGAGAGGGGGGGGAGAGGTCTTCTAGAAGACTTTTGTTACTTGACACATTATTTTGTAAAAACCTTACTTGTTACAAGTTGTATTTTATAAATACAAGATGTCTAGTTGCAAGTATTTGTATAATGGTTTATTTCCTAGTGTACAAAGTGACTAGCAACATTTACTTGTGTAAAGTTTATTAAACTTTAGGTATCGGGTACAATCGTAGGTATTTGTTGAAGCGTAGATTAATTAACATGCTTTCGGGTATGCCTAAACATACTTTATCGCGAAACGTATTAAATTAACGTAACCAATAAAAATAAATGAACAATGACAATAATTATTCTCAAAATAATTATTCAATACTTGATGGATGTAAACATTTAACCGTTTGATGCCCGTTTACATTGATTGATCATTTTTAGCTTACGCGATTTAAATTAATAATTACGATTAAAAGCTAACGCGTATAATACTAAAAATACATAGTGGATTTATTGACGACGTCAATGACCCTAAAAAACGGGGTGTTATAGTCTCCACCGGTTAGATGAGCCTTGTCCTCAAGGTTTAAGACGCGGCACTTGACGACGGTGCAGTCTTTGAGAAGAGGTGTAGGTTTTTCTTCTTGAATTGGTCCTCGCGTTCCCATGTAAACTCAAGACTCCGCTTGGAGTTCCATCGAACCTTGACTAATGGGATTCGGGTTCGCTTCAACCGTTTAATTTCACGGTCCACTATCTCGACGGTTCCTCGACAAAATGAAGTTGGTCATCAATGTGTAATCCATCCAATGGCACAGTTAATGGATCATCGGAATAACACCTTTTCAAATTGGATACATGAAAAGTGTTGTGAACCCTGCTCCGCTCTTGCGGAAGCTCAAGCTTGTATGCAACGGTTCCAACTTTTTCCAACACCTTGAAAGGTCCGACATATCTGGGGTTTAATTTCCCCTGTTTGCCAAAACGTACGACCCCTTTCCAAGGCGAAACTTTCAGCATAACTTTATCCCTAACTTGAAAATCCATCGGCTTACACTTCTTATCGGCATAACTCTTTTGTCGACCGCGAGCAGCTTGCATTTTCTGCTTGATTTGAACGATTTTCTCGGTCGTCTCTTGAATTAATTCTGGACCGAGGATTTGAGCTTCTCCAACTTCGGTCCAACAAACAGGTGAACGACACTTTCGACCGTAAAGTGCTTCGAATGGTGCGGCCTTAATGCTAGCGTGGTAACTGTTGTTGTATGAAAACTCGACTAAGGCCAAATGGTCAACCCAACCTTTTCCAAAGTCGATCACGCAAGCACGTAACATATCCTCGAGAGTTTGAATAGTCCTCTCGCTTTGTCCGTCAGTCTCTGGATGGTATGCCGTACTCATGTCTAAGCTAGTACCCAAGGCCTTCCGGAGTGACTTCCAAAAATTTGATGCGTATCTCGGGTTACGATCACAAATGATAGAGACTGGGATTCCATGTCTTGTGACTACTTCCTTTAGGTATATTCTTGAAAGTTTATCCAAAGGATCAGTCTCTCTAATCGGTGTGAAAATTGCAGACTTAGTGAGTCGGTCAACAATCACCCAATTAGTGTCGTAGCCTTGCGGCGTCTTAGGAAGCTTTGTGACAAAATCCATCGTGATGTTGTCCCACTTCCATTCAGGTATCTTGGATTGTACCAACAACCCTGATGGCCTTTGGTGTTCAGCCTTGACCTTAGCACATGTCAAACACTTGCTAACATAAGTGCATGTCTGTGCCTTCATATTGGGCCACCAAATACTTCGTCGAATATCTTGGTACAATCTTGGTCAGAAACCGGATGAAAAGTAATTTTGACTTGTGAGACTCGTACAAAGATTCACATGTCGCGCAAATCGCCATAACAAGTAGCAAAACTACCGCCATTTAGCATAGAGTCCATCCGCACGAGTTCCTAACTTTACCGTCCTGATAGCCCTCTGGATTTATTAGCAGTTTCAACCAACATTCCACCAACAACTCGATCTTGATGTTCTCTATATTTGTGCTTCAGTCTAAAGCATTCAATTTGTTTTGGGAAGAACGCAAGGCCATATTATTCATGACTAAGGTTGAACTCTTAATGGTTGATCCTCTCTCCTTCTTTGCTTAGAGCACCCAGCAACAACGTTGCCCTTTTCCCGTGGGTGAAAACTAATCTACACAATCGTAATCACTGAGCAACTCAAACCAACGACGTTGGTCTCCATGTTCAACTCTTTATCTGAATAAGATGTGTTGTAGAGGCACTTATGATGCAGTGAACACGTGCACTTAGTTTCCATACCAGGTAGTGCCTCCAAATCTTGAGAGCGAACACTACTATGCTCAAAAGTTTCCTCAATCATGATATCGTAATAATTCTTCTCATGGAATCTTTAGTTGGCGTGAGCATAAATCAATCACCTCTCTCTTTGCATTAACATAACACCCAAACCTTTGATTGAAGCATCGCAGTTTGCGATAAAATCTTTGCTTCCTTCAGTGTAAGGCCAGGGATTAAGTGCACTGCATAACATCTGCATTAACAGTTGATAAAGTTGCTTCTTGTTTATCACAACCCAAACAAACTTTGACCTTCTATGGAGTAAGCTTGGTCAGTGGTTTGGCGATCTTCGAAAACCTTCAATAAAACGCTGTTAATACCCAGCAAGACCAAAAATTAACGAAATCTCCGTTGGGGCGAGCTTAGAGATGCCAAATCTTTAAATGGATTCAATCTTGGAGGGATCTACAATGAAACCCTTACTATCAATTCATGACAAGATGTACTTTAGGAATCCAAAAAATTCCACATTTTGAAAAATGTGGCATACAACCCTTTCTTAATCAATAATAAGATTTAGCATAAGGTGCTCTCGTGCTCTTGCTTGTTCTTTTGAATATATCATAATACCACCACCTAAAACAATAAATACTAATATAATTTATCCAAATATGGCATTGCACACCCGAATCATAAGGTCCATGAATAAAGCACTGTCGTATTGTCAAACCAAACGGCAAACTTGAAATTCATAATGCCATAACGGTCCTGAAAGCGATCTGTTCCCAGAATGTCTTCATCCGAACCCTCAGTATGGTGAAACACTAACCTAAGGCTTTGATCCTTCGAGTAGACACTTGAAACCCTTGGATCTGATCAATAAATCATCAATTCTTGGAGCAATAACGTTCTTCACCGTTAGTTTATACAATTCCCGTAATCAATGCCACAATCCGAAGATCCGTCCTTCTTCTCGACAAACAAGACCGTAGGTCCCCCAGGGTGATGGAACTAGGTGTTATAAAGCCTTTGTCAATATTCTTTTTTGTTTGCTCCGCCAACTCTTTCATTTCAATGTGTGCCAATCGATAAGAAGTGCCCGGCTCACAGGTGCAAGTCACCAGGTATTAAATCGATTTGAAATTCCACTTGTCAAGTCAGAGGAAGACCCGGCAAGTCCTCAGGAAAGGATTCAGGAAACATCTATGAACTATTGGATACAATCCTCAAGTCGCTATCTTCTCCGACATGTCTTCAATCTCATTTGTAGTGACATGTGCTAAAAGGACTGGACATCCTTTTAGCATGTACTCTTGTGTTTTAGAGTACGAGATAATGTGCAGACGAGTCTCGTGTCCCTGGTTGCTTTCGTTACCGTGAACAATTAATGTTTCATTTCCCCAGGGAAACGAACGATCCTTCTCATCACAAAAAACCACAATGATCTGCTTGTACTTTGCTAACCAATCCATACCAGTTATATCGTCGAAACTACCAAGTTCTAACAGGCCTGTTTAAATTTATGGGTTGAATGGTGTGGTTTAGGAGATTTAATGTGCAAACCCCTAAGGATATTGTTCAACCCAATTATCCTCCCACAGCTGTTCGACATCAAAATTAGTGATCTAATGTAGATGGCATGATATCCATTTGGGAACTAAATGCAGTAGACACAAAGCTCCTATCGGCACCAGTATCAAACAAAATAGAAGCATAGCGGTTGTTTAGAAGGAACGTACCCGTCACGACGTTGGAGTCTGGGTTAGTCCCCGCACGTCTCACCACATACACTTTTGCTGGAGCAGTGTCCTTCCCATCTTGATTACCACGGTTGCCTTTGTTGTTCTTCAGCCTTGGACATTCCTTCTTGAAGTGTCCCTGAACTCCGCACTCAAAACAAGTAGGTCTCTGACCCGATCCGGTGCCCTTTTGGTTGTTAGTGTTGTTGGCATTTCCCGCACTCCTACAGTCACGGGCGATGTGGCCAAATTTGTTACATTTGTAGCACTTCGGAGCACACGGACCGTCATGGTGGTAATTGCACCTGGAGCATAGGGGTCTAGATCCCCCATATTGTTTCTTATCACCCGATCCAGCGGTGTATGCCCTGCCGGTGTTTTGCCTCTTATTTTGTTGTTGTTGATTCTGATTGTTTCGGGAAGTGTTTTCAAACTTCCTCTTGTTTTCAGCTTGTCTTTCAGCAATGGTACTGACTCTCTTGTCCATTAGTTCAGTGGCCATTTCAACAGCCTCTTGCATGGTTTTTGGCTTTGAAGCTACAATGTTTCCATGGATCATGTCGGGCAATCCACCGACATACCTTTCAATTTTGTCTGACTCCTCAGGGAACATCCTAACACACAGCAGTGCTAGTTCTTGGAAACGTTGGTTGTACTTGACCACATCAGTACCTATCACTTTCAAGTTCCACAATTCAGCCTCGAGCTTCTTCATTTCGTTTCTTGGACAATACTTGTCAGTCATCTTCTTTCTCAGATCGACCCAAGTCATTGCATATGCAACATCATGAGTAACAGTCATAACATGGGAATTCCACCATGTTAGAGCACCTGCTAAAAGAGTACAAGTAGAAAATTTGATCTGGTTTTCCACCGAGCAGTTGCTTATGCGGAAAACAGTCTCCATCCTTTCAAACCATTGGGTTAACTCAACCACTCCCTCAGTGCCCTTGAAATACAGAGGTTTGCACTTCATGAAATCCTGGTAAGTGCACTCTCGAGCAACGCGTTCAGATCCCCTGACACCCGTTCCCGAAGTATGGCTGTCAACGCCATTCCTGGTTGCGTCACGTGCGGCCAAAGCGGCACTGACACCTTGGTCAATCATAGCTTGGAGTTGGGCATTAGTGACCGTAGTGGTTGTGGTTGCTGTTGGGGCTGGTGTTGTTGTGACCGGTGTTGACCTTGTGGCTCGTTTTGGTGCCATTTTCTTCAATCACAAGAAAATACAATACCCGTTAGATTTCATAAAATCATAACCATGACATGACATATCCATGATAAATAAAGTGAGATCACATCACACAGTGAAATGTACAACTGAATTGTAATCAACAATGATATAACCAAATCGACATTCATTCATAAACAAATTCGATTACAAACGTGACCTAATACAACCATTCCATATATAAATTGGAAAACATACATGAATGGTTCAGATACAAAATGATCATAGGTTACAAAATAAACATAACAACCTAAAGCCTTACTAGCCGGGATTAAACCCGTAATACTTAGTAGGTATATACAAAATGACTACTGTAACAAAGTCTAATCTACAAGAACTGCACCAGCCTCCTCTGGCAGCTCAGGCTGTGCAGGACCCCAGCGGGTCCCCAGTTGTCCCTGTAAAGCAGTAACCTATCCCTGTATGCCATCTCCTGTCCCTGTAATGGTCTGTCACCTGCCCCTGCAATGTGGGACCAATCCTGAAAGTGGAATCACTCCTCTCTGTAGTGTCCTGCATACAGTCAATGTCTGAATATTTGCTGCGTCGAGCATGATCAGCAGCCCTCAACTCTCTCATCTCTCAGCCTCCCGCGGTCAGTCCTCTAGCAAATCTAAAAACGCTCATCTGTCTACTATGATCTGCTGACTTGAAAACTCTCTGATCTCTGACATCTGTGCATGAACTGTAGTGCGTAGTGACATAACCTCTGCACGCGCAAGATCACTCGCATCCCTAGATCGTCCCCAAGCCTCTCTAGACATCCTAGCCTCGGTCTCCATCAAATGACTTTATGGAGCAGTGCACGTCTGTCTCTAAACAACATATTGACTCGACCGGCCAATAGCTGTCTCTGACTCTGCTCATCGTCTAACATCATGTAGATCTCATATGTGTCTCGCCTAACCATAGACTCAAACTCTCTCACGTGTGCACCCAACTCTGTGTTAGTACTAACTGGAGCTGCCTGTAGGGTCTCAACAATCTCATCCCACAAATCCGTGATCCCATATCCAACATATCTCTCTGGGTCACGCCTGATCTCCCTGTCCATAGTGGCAACAAAGCCGTAATCTGCCCTAAGACCTCCAGCTGGTCTAGCAGCAGCAGCGGCAGAGCTCTCTCCTACCTTGTATCTGGGAACCAATATCATAACCAACCTCCTCTGAGGTGTGTAGGTTAACCCCATAATGGTCCTCTCTACACTGGCAGAGTAGTAACAATGGTGGTAAATGAATAGGAGCTGATGTGGGCAAGTGTGGTGGTGCAACAGTTCCTTGGTGGGTGAAGAGTAAGAATGGTTGTGGTAATGGTAGAGAATGAGAAGTAGAAGTAGCCCTTCACCTCTATCAGACTCATGGCAGCTCATAGCCCAATGAACGAAAAGGACTAGGAAGGTGGTGCTGATATACACCGGTAAAGGTGGTGATAGAGGAAAATGAAGGAGAGGTATTCGGGGGTGGTGCAGTATTGAAAGGATCTTGGTGGTGAAGAAGACCATGAGTAGTGTGTGATGCGGGTTGGGGAAGAAATAGCAAGCAGTCTGGCAACCTCAGAATCCGACCATGCATGTACATGTACAGGCTCTGGAATAGTAATCCTAGCTGTCAAATAAATGCAGGGTGATGTGGTGGTGTGTCCACAGACTCATCAGTCCTCAAACATCACCGTCTCCTCTGCAGACGGAGCCAGTAGCTGGTTAAAGCAACAACTACAGGTAGGCATGGGGGGGGGTGAAAAGGAGCTGGGTGCTCCTCCTCAGCCTCCCTCAACAACACTCAACATCCATCTCATCATCCTCAACTCCTCATCCGGCCTCGATGGTCCAATATCATCATATCAACCTCCTCGATGTCCATTCTCATCATCTCCGTCATCTCCTCCATCAGCAGGATAGTCGATAGGATCCTCCTCAGGGTCCTCATCGTCATCCTCCTCCGGATCTGCCTCAGGATCAGTATCTGGAACATAATCAGGTGACTGTGCAGTGGGTGGGGCATCCTCAGCACCTGGCTGATCCTCAGCAACAATCTCATCGTCAGCATGCTCTGGACCTAGAACATAATCTGGCGAAAGTGGGTGCCTTCTCTGGCCCTCAGGTCAGGCAACTTAAACTGGAGAGGGATGGGCCAAAAGAGCTGCCTCCCACGTTATGTGGTCCTCTGGCAATGTCGGGTAGACATAAGGAACTCGGGATCATCGCCTCTCGGTGATCTATGTCTGATAAGCCTTATAATAGACTGGACCACCGCAGTGTATGTGATCCACGAATCATCTAACCTGACATTACTTGGTACTGAAAATCCAAACAACTTATATTAGTATTTAATATAAGACTCTTATAGAAAAATACATTTTAAACATAACCACGTATATCAATTTAAAAATGCATCTATCCAACCAACTAAAAGCAACAAGTAGTGTATGCATGAAGTATACATTGTTAGTCCCCCGTGTAAACCCCTTTGTTATAAAAACAACTTTTGAAAACGGTTATAGTCCAGCAAAAACATTTGACCTGGTTCTCTATAACCTTGGCTCTTGATACCAATCTGTAACACCCCCAAATTGGGTCGCAGCGGAATAAGGGTCCGGGGCATGTTACTTCATAGATCAATAACACAAGATGTATATAGAACGACCAAAAAGTCGTTTAAAAACTGATACATTGGATTTAACAAAGTATTTGTTACATAAGCCAAAGCTTCACTTGTCCACTTGTTCAAAGTACAAAGATTTCTAGCCCATACAGTTATACAAAATGTAATACGACAAAATCTTTAATGCATGATATCCCAATCAAAACCACCAATAATGTTGGTGAATTCATAGGTTTGATAAATCATATATTGTAGGACCACAAGATTTCCCAAGTGTATGATAATGCAACAGATGCAGACATCATATAAATGTAATTACGTTGCTCTAAGCTCATGACACTGAAGCTTGACATGAATGAATACCAAATAAATGGTCTACATTGCCCGTGGTGATGTTCTAACCCGCAACATCCTATATTCGACATGGTATACGTTCGTTTGTACAGTGATAGCTAATCACCCGAACAGGGATGTCTATCCCAATAGATCTATTAATAACATTCGCGCTCATAATCCCGCGATTGACAATTCATGATAATGGGCTCAGATATGGGTTATCGCTACTTAGGCAACACGTAATCATAACATGAAACTTAACCACTTGTGTCCAATTGTAAAGCATTGCATGTTTTTCACCCCAAAAACTTATAAAACAAAAACATGTAAAACGTGGGGCTATGAACTCACCTTGAGTGAGTAAATACCAAATGTATCACAAATAGTGCGTCACGCAAATCGATCAGATGCCACCTATTTAAATTAAGGTCGTATAAGTACTAATCACACTGTTAACTACTATCATGCATAATTCTATATAGCTAATCACCATCTAATTGTTTGAGTGAAAACATGTTTATAAATATTAAATGTTTATAAACATACTTTTGGTAAATACGCCATAACTTTCGCGTTTTAAGTCCGTTTCTTGCGTTTCTTATGCCCATCTTTTCGTATTAAGACGAGTTATCGATATTTGACATTTTCATAATTTTGGTCCTCTGATGAACAGTGTATTTTACTGTTCACGCCAGACATGAGTTTACTTAAATCGTTTTTGTTGTCGTAAAACCCGTAAACGTCGTATTTTATTCGTTATAGCTCCATTTTTAACGATTCTTTCGAGCACGCTCACGTTATTGAAAGTTCTATAATTTTATGAGGTTTACAAAAATATAACTTTCTGTCATGAATAGTGTTTTTACTGTTCATGGTTTATAAAATCATTTTTATAAACTTTTAATTATCGAAAACCCGCGAAATTCATAACTTATTCGTTATAAATTGAAAAATTGCGATTCTTATCATTTTGGAATCCTAAAAATGTGTTTTAGTTGATAAAAATATCAAACTTGCTGTTTGATGGAGTTTTTATAAAAGTTATTTTATAAAATCCGTTTAATTAACGTATAACTCGTTTTTAACGTAACTTTTTCGTTATTAATCCGTTTGACAAGTTTCTTACCTTTTTGGAATCGTCGTGATGGTGTATTACCTTTATAAAAATATAAAATTAATTATGTTTTATAAACGTATTGGACAGATGTTTGAATGCTTTCATAAGTCCAAAATCAGCCTTTTTTCCTTATTTGCACTTTATAAACTTTACCACAAGTCTTTATTCCATCTAATTCATATATGTTACAATAATAAAAGTCTATTAGTCCATCCAAGTACCTCATATTTCCAAATTTTAGAAGTCCCATCAATATACATATAAACCATAACATTAAAATTTAAACCATTAAATCATTAGTTTTATATATAACCATTTTACCATAAAACCATGAGTGTAACAATTCTTCCCATTTGGTATAAACCTTATTTTAATGATCATATAACCTTATTATAAGTCCATAATCCATATTAACATGTCACTTGTATTTCTTTTACTTGAAACTTATTAAGGAAATATTAAAAACCCTAATTTGTAGTTAATCATTTTTACACCAAAACAACATGGTACATTCTTTTTCTCATCCTTTTTAAACAAGATATAAGTAATATTACAATAAATAAAACATTATAAAAGATACAAAAGTTGTCATACAAGTAAAAACTCCATTCCCATGTTATAAAATCCTAAGTGGGAATTCAAACAATAATAGAAACTACCATATGCATATAATGATAAATGTAAGAATATAAAGAGTTCTAGATGACCTTATGATGTATGAAGATGATGACCAATATAATCTAAACCCTTGTTTAGATAAAAATCCAAAGTTGCACCAGGAAAAGCCTAAGTTTCTTAAATAAGCCCAGCTTCCTTTCACTTGATTAATACTTGAAAATGCTTAGCCAATGCTTGGAAATACCTTAGAATATCTTAGGATGGATGTGTATAAGTGTGTATGGGTTTAGAAAAAATTGATATTGAATTGGTTGGGAGATGGTTGCAAAGCCGTGGTTTGTATGAGACCAGGGAAGAGGTTTGTGAATTTTTTACTAAGTAATATGAGTAGATTTGAAGTAATCTCAAATGCATCATTATATATGAAAATAAGATTTAGTCAAAGAGACAGAAAGAAGGTCATAAGGTTTCCTTGTCAAGGTCTTAGTTCCAATTATGAAGAAGTTGGTTGTAAGTCTCCTAATAGTTGAGAATTATCTCATGAAAACTAAGGAATTGTTTTCTATGCCATTTTCCTTTTGTATGATTTGGTCCATATCCGGACATAGTATGATATAAGTGATGTATTTTTGTGGTTTTTATGTATTGGGTATAAATGGGTATTGATTAAGCTAAGAAAAGTAGATGGCGGTTTATCCGGGTATGCCTAAACGTATTTATTGCGGAAACGACAATCACTTTACACAACCAATAAAAAAAAACATGAACACAGTTAATAATTATCCATAAAATAATTACTTAAACCTTTGATTTCTTTCTCGGACGCTCAGTATCCTCATCATTAGATGGCGGCTTCGGAACAGCCCCAATACGAACCATATCCAAGTAGATTATCTTATTCCACACTCGGGACTCGTGCAACCACCTCTCAGCAATATCACGCTCCATACGAGCCCACGCCAACTTAGTCTCACCCTCAGCCAATATTTTCTTCAATGTGGCATTCTCCCCACTCTCCAATACTGATATCCTCTCGAGAACATTACCCAAAGCACGCTTGACATTTTCCAAATCATGATTAAGTAACTCCCTTTCTTTTTCCCCGATTTTATTCTTGGATTTGAGAAGAGCAATCGCAGTTTGGCACGTACCCAACTCGGCCTCCATGACTCTAGCTTGTGCACGTGATGCCTCCAAATCACACCTTAAGGCCCACGGTGCTAATCCATCAACATGAGATGAGTCACGAGCAGAAGATGACTCTCCTACCTCAAATAAGCCCCTCGAAAAGTCACGAATAGCATAAGGCTGTAAGAGCGGCTCCACAAATGGGTCCTCTGCACTAGGGTAGCTCAAGGAACTCGTGACCATCGGCTCTCGGTGATCCTATGTCTGATAAGTCCTTATATAGGCTGGAAACCTCCGTGTAACGTAATCCCCGATTACTCCGAAATCTGGACATGACTAAACTAAAAATTCAAAATAGCTTATATTAAGTATTTAATATAAGACCCTCTTATAGTAATATACATTAATCATAACATTTTAAATCATTATGAATGCATCTAGTCCAGACCAACTAATGAACAAGTATGTATGCATGGATGTAAGCACATATGTATTCCCCGTGTAAAACCCCCATTGTATGATTTCGATGTTTGAAAACGTTTAAAGTCCATTCCAGCAAAAAACATTTGAACCTGGTTCTCAATAACCTTGGCTCTTGATACCAATTGTAACACCCCCAAATTAGGGTCGCAGCGGAATAAGGGTCCTGGGCGTGTTACTTCTCAGATCAATAACACAAGATATATATAGAACGACCAAAGAGTCCCGTTTAAAACCGATATATTAATTTAACAAAGTAATTTTACATAAGCCCTAAGCTTAACTTGGTTCACCATGTTCAAAATAGCAAGAATTTTTCAGCCCAATATCAATGTAAAATGAAATGCGATAAAATCTTAAATGCATGACATCCAAATTAAAAACCACCAAGTATCCATCGACCTCGTGCTTATTGATCCCTGAAAAACATTGCTTTAAAAAACTCAACAATAATGTTGGTTGAGATCATAGGTTTGATAAATCATATATTGTAGGACAACAAGATTTTTTTTTTTTTCCCAATTGTATGATAATTCCAACAGATGCAGACCATCAAATAAATGTAATTACATTGCTCTATAGCTCATGACATGAAGCTTTGACATGAATTGGATACCAATAAATGGTCTACATTGCCGTGGTGATGATATCAAACCCGCAACATCCTATATTCGACATGGTATACGTCATCACTTGTCCAGTGATTCAGATAATCACACCGAACGGGTTTGTCAAACCCAATAGATCTATAATAACAATCATGCTCACCATCCAGCAATTGACAGTTTCATGATAATGGCTCAGATATGGGTTATCTGCAACTTAGGAAACACGTAATCAACTAACATTGAAACCTTAACCACTTGTGTCCAATTGTCAAAAAACATGCATGTATTTTCCACCTCCACAATTATAAACAAAAACATGATAAAAACGTGGGCTATGAACTCTCGCTTGAGTGAGCAAATACCAAGTGTAACACACTTAGTGCGTCAACGCCAAATCGATCAGATGCAACCAATATAAATTAAATTTCGAAAAGTACTAATCACACTGTTAACACTACTATGCTCTAATTCAAAAATCTAATAACCAGCTTATGTTTTTGGTACAATTGTGTTTAACAAGTTTAAAACAGACGTATATAATTTACTAGTAATAAGAAAAATGGCGTAACTTTTTGCGTTTTAAGCCCGATTCTGACGTATCATTAATGCCATACGCTATTCGTATTAAGACGGGTTACTCGTAAGTTATGACCATTTTCCATATTTTGAACCCCTGATGAACAGTACTTTTTTAACTGTTCACGTCATTATAATAAGTTATTTTTATAGTTTTAATTATCGTAAAACCCGTAAACGTCGAATTTTATTCGTTCTAGCTCCGTTTTTAGTGATTCTTTCGAGCACGATCTCGTAATTAAAAGTTATACTTATTTATGAGGTTTAAAAAAATAAATATTTCTGTCATGAACAGTAACTTTTATAAAAATAGTTTTATTAAAAGAATGAATTTGTTGTAAACTCCGCGAAATTCATAACTCGTTCGTATATTAATTGAAAAAATTACTGATTCTTATCATTTTGGGAATCCTAAAAATATGTATTATTTTGTTTAAAATACCAAACTTCTTTTTGAAGTAATTTTTATAAAAAGTTTTTATAAAAGTCTTATTACGACTCCGTTTATTAACGTATAACTTTGTTTTTACCGTAACTTTTCGTTATTTATCCGTTTGACAAGTTTCTTACCTTTTCGGAATCATCGTGAGGTGTATTACCTTATAAAAAGATAAAATAATTATGTTTTTATACACTTTTTGGACATAATGTTTGAATGTCTTTCATAAGTCCAAAACAAGGCCTTGTTTCCTATTTGCACTTATAACTATTTAACCACAGTTCTTATAATTTATATATGTCAAATATGTTTACATAGATAAAAAGGTCCATTTGTCTGGCCAAGTCCTCATGTGTCCAAATTTTTATAAGTCCATCAATATACTTTATAAACCATAAACTTTTAATAATTAACCATCTAATCGTTATTTTATATATAACCATTTTACATGAAAACCATGAGTGTACAGTCCTTTAACCCATTTGTATTAACCTTATTTTAATGATCATATAAACCTTACTATAAGTCCAAATCCATATTAACATGTCAACTTGTATGTCTTACTTGAAACTATTTAAGGAAACATAAAAACCCAAATTTGTAACTTAATCATTTTTTAACACCAAAACCAACATGGTACATTCTTTTCTCATCCTTTTTAAAAACATTAATATAATTAATTATTACAACATATATAAAAGTATAAAAATGGGTCATTACAAGTAACAACTCCATTCATGTTACAATCCTAAATGGTGATTCAAACAACAATAGAACTAACATATGCATAAATGATAAATGAAAGAATCATAAAGAAGTTCTAGTTACCTTATGGTAAGGATGATGAAAGACCAATATAATCTAAAAAACCCTATGTTTTAGATAAAAATCCAAAGCTGCACCAAATAAAACCCAAGTTTTTTCTTAAATAAGCGCCTAGCTATATCTTTCACTTTGATGACTACTTAAAAATGCTTACCAAGTTCTTGGAAATACCTTAGAAATATCTTAGGAAGGATGTGTAAATAAAGTGTGTATTGGTGTGTAAAAAATTGCTATGGAATTTGTTTGGAGAGTTGGTTGCAAGCCGTTGGTTGTATGAACCACGGGAAAGAGGTATGTGAATTTATTACTAAGTGTTATGATTGTAAGTGATATCGTGTGAGCTATCTCTCATAAGTTACTTGTACATATAAGTCCTAGTAGTCAAAAAGATTGCAATAGTGAGTCAAAAACAAGATGATGGTTTTAAGGGTTCTTGTGTTCTTGTCTTGGGTCAAAGTGACATACTAGCTAGGTTTTAAATGGTGAAATTGAAGTACAAGACAACTTGATAAGAAAAATGTGTTCTCTTATCCCATATGTTGTTGTTTCCGTGTGATATGAGGGAGGGGGGAAGGTCTTCTAGAAGACTTTTGTTACTTGACACATTATTTTGTAAAAACCTCACAATATATTGAATCATTTACTAAAGTTACAACTTGTAACTTTTATTTAAAAGTTGCCAACTTGCATGCATTTGTGTATAATATATTTCCTAGTGTACAAAGTGACTAGCAACATTTACTTGTGTAAAGTTTAATAAACTTTAGGTATCGGGTACAATCGTGGGTATTTGTTGAAGCGTAGATTAATTAACATGCTTCCGGGTATGCCTAAGCGCACTTTATCGCGAAACGTATTAAATTTATGTAACCAATAAAAATGAATGAAAAATGACAATAATTATTCTCAAAATAATTATTCAATACTTGATGGATGTAAACATTTAACCGTTTGATGCCCGTTTACATTGATTGATCATTTTTAGCTTACGCGATTTAACTTAATAATTACGATTAAAAGCAAACGCGTATAATACTAAAAATACATAGTGGATTTATTGACGACGTCAATGACCCTAAAACACGGGGTGTTATAGTACTGCCTTGCGTTATGAGGTAGATACATTAAGGAGGTACCTTTCCTCCTTATGTACTACTCATGGGTAGGAGAGAGTTGAGGCCCGTCAGGCTTTAGATAGGTCTGAGGCCTACATCAGGGCTTTGGAGGCACAGATTGTAGTTTTAGAGACTCAGGCGTATCGCGACGAGTAGCAGCGACGTAGATGATCGTGCTACTAGACACATCATGCGTATCCAAACACTAGAGGCTGAAGCACGCGTTGATACTTTGTAGGACACTGGTAGTAGTGCCTAGATTTACCTTTATGTTATATCTTAGCTACCTTGTATAGCCTATTAAGTTTTATGGGTAACTCCTAGCTAGTAGGCTGTAAGGATCTTTTGTTTACCATCTAGCTATCTTGTATGGCATGCTATGTATTATGGGTTATCCCCAGCTAGCATGGCGGTAGGATTTTATGTATCTAGTGCTGTAACAAACTATTATGTATGTTGATTCGATGTAATGATATATATGATATCGATTGGTTATGTTATTGTTGGTTTCAGTCATGTTATGTAGTTCACTGTGTGTTGTGATCTCATGTTATATATTATGCTTATGTCATGTCTCGATTGTGATTTTATGAAATCTCACATGTATTGTATCTTTGTGATTTTGAAGAATCATGCTACCCAAAAGAGCTCGTGCTGCTGCTGCTACTAACACTGCTAATGCACCTATGAGTGTTGCTGCCATAAACCAACTGATTGAAACACGAGTGGCTGAGGTACTCACGAACCAAGAAATTTTAAGGAACAACAGTACTAATGGCGATGGTAGCCAAATTTTAGGATCTGGAACGGGTAGACCAGCTCGCACTCCTCGAGAGTGTACCTACAAAGACTTTCTAAACTGCCAACCTCTTAACTTCCGAGGTACAGAAGGGGTTGTCAGATTAACCCAATGGATGGAAAAGATGGAATCGATATTCAATATAAACGGTTGTACTGTTAGAAACTAAGTCAAGTTTGCCACTTGTACTCTTCTTGGAATTGCTCTAACATGGTGGAACTCCCATATTAAGGAAGTGGGTCTTGATGTTGCAAATGCTATGCCATGGAAGACACTCTCTAACATGATGACTACAAAGTACTGCCCACGCAGTGAAATCAAAAATCTAGAACTTGAAAGTGAAGGGTACTGAGCTTGCAAGCTATACCCAACGCTTTCAAGAGTTAGCACTATTATGTGGAAGGATGTTCCCTGCCGAGTCAGATAAGGTGGAAAAGTATATGGGCGGACTCCCTGACATAATTCAGGGAAATGTGATGTTTGCCAGGCCAAAAACTATGCATGAAGCCATCATACTGGACAAATGGACTTGTATGGGACCAAAAGGTCTATACAATATGCTGAGAGGACAGGCCGAGATACAAATGGAAGCAAGTGGACAACATCAAGTAGCAAACCAGAACAAACAACAACCATTCACAGATGCTGAATGTGTGCTAGGCCTATACTCTGGGTCTTGTGACAAGAAAGTTGTATGGCGGGTTCCCTAACTATGGCCACCTAATGCAATTATCTTCACAAGGGTTACATGTGACACATAGGTGCCACAGTTGCAACCAAAGGTAGGACCCATTTGGCCCGTGATTGTAAATCTGCAGTGTATTTTGTGACTAATAGTAAAACTTAGGAAAACCAAGGGATAGCTCAGAGGGGAACAACCTGTCTTGAGTGTAGAGCTCAGGGGCACTTCAAGAAAGACTACTCAAAGTGGAAGAATTCAGGAAATCAAGTGGGGAATGGTAATGCTGTGGCAAGGGCTTATGCTGTGGGTACTGCTAGGACAAACCCGAACAACAATGTCATTACGGGTATGTTCCTCCTAAACAACCGTTATGCTTAATTTTATTTGATACTGGTGCCGATGGGAGTTTCGTGTCTAATGCATTTAGCTCCCTAATTAATATCATCCCAACTACACTAGACCATGATTAGGACGTCAAACTAGCCGACATAAGAATAATTAGAGTTAATACTATCCTACGGGGTTGCACTTTAAACTTCTTAAATCATCCTTTCATAATCGACTTAATGCCTGTAGAAATTGGTAGTTTTGATGTCATAATTGGTATGGATTGGTTATCAAAATATCAAGCTGTAATTGTCTGTTCTGAGAAGATCGTTCGTGTCTCCTTTGGAAATGAAATCTTAATTGTTCGTGGTAATGGAAGCAACAATGAACACGGGTCTCGAATAAACATAATCTCGTGCACCATAACCCAAAAGTATTTGCTGAAAGGATGTCCTATCTTTTTGGCACATGTTACCATGAAGGAGGTGGAAGACAAGTTAGAGGAGAAGCGACTTGAGGATATACCTATTGTTTGAGACTTTTTTGAAGTATTTCCTGAGAACTTGCCGACTTGCCGGGTATTCCACCAGCCCGACAAGTAGAATTTCAAATCGATTTGATACCTGGTGTTGCACCTGTAGCACGGGCACCCTATCGATTAGCTTCGTCCGAAATGAAAGAATTGTCGGATCAACTGCAAGAGCTTTCCGACAAAGTATTTATAAGACCCAGTTCCTTACCTTGGGGAGCTCCGGTCTTGTTTTTCAAGAAGAAAGATGGATCATTCCAGATGTGCATTGATTACCGAGAATTGAATAAGCTGACGGTGAAGAACCGTTATCCGCTTTCGAGAATTGATGATTTGTTTGATCAACTTCAAGGGTCGAGTGTCTACTCGAAGATCAACCTGAGGCCGAGTTATCACCAACTGAGGGTTCACGAAGAAGACATTCCGAAGAACGCATTCAGAACTCGATATGGACATTATGAATTTCAAGTGATGTCGTTTGGTTTGACCAACGCACCTGCTGTATTTATGGATCTCATGAATCGGGTATGCAAACGATATCTGGAAAAATTCGTAATTGTCTTTATTGATGATATTTAGATCTATTCAAAGAGAAAATAAGAGCACAAAGAGCATCTGAAGCTAATCTTGGATTTGTAAAGAAAGAGGAGTTGTATGCCAAATTCTTTAAATGTGAATTTTGGATCCCCAAAGTACAATTTATCGGTCACGTGATTGACAACTAGGGTATTCATATAGATCCCGCCAAGATCGAGTCAATTAAAGATTGGGCATCTCCTAAGACTCCAACGGAGATTCGTCAATTTTGAGGTCTTGCCGGATACTATCGGAGATTCATTGACGGGTTTTCAAAGATCTCCAAATCAATAACCAAGCTAACCCAGTAGAAGGTTAAGTTTGATTGGAGTGACAAACAAGAAGCAGCCTTCTAACTATTAAAAGAAAAGTTGTGCAGTGCACCTATCTTGGCTTTACCTGAAGGAGCTGAGAACTTTATCATTTATTATGGTGTTTCGCATAAGGGATTAAGTGTTGTCTTAATGCAAAATGAGAAGGTGATTGCTTATGCATCACGACAACTGAAAATTCACGAGTAGTAGTAAAACTACACCACATGAATTTGGTTCGGAGCTGTTGTGTTCGCTCGTTTTTTCTTTAGAGGCAATCGGCAACTATCGGTTTGGAACCTAGGGGATGTGTTCTCTGTTTTATAATTAGTATTACAATCTCATCGCTGTTTTAGAATGATGGATTACAGGTGTATACGTCAGGGGGGTTAGTTTGGGCTTAGTGAGTTCGGGGGTGTGAGGCGGGTGCTCATGTGTTATAGATTGGGGATGGCCTCGAGATGGATGGTGGTATTGATCGTGTGCTAGGCGGGTGGGGGGGTTGGGGGAGGGGGAAGGGAGCCGGGGGTGGTGGCGGGGGGGAGGGGCGGGGGGGAGGGGGGGGATGCGGCCGGGGGGGGGGGGAGGGGGTTGGAGAGGGGAGCGGGGGAGGGGGGGGGGGGCGGGGGGGGGGGGACGGGGGAGTTGGGGCCGGGGATGGGGAGGGGCTGGGGGGGGGGAGCGAGGAGCGTCGCGAGGAAGAGGTGGGGTGGTGGGGGGGGTGGAAGGAGGGGGGGGGTGGTGGGGGGGGGGGGGAGGTGAGAGAGTGAGGGGGAGGGGGGAGTCGAGTTGGGTGCGGAGGTCGGGGGGGGGGGAGCGGGGGTGGGGGGGGGAGGGGAGTTGGGGGGGGGTGGGGGGGGGGGGGGGGGGCGGGGGTGGGAGTGGGGGGGGGTGGAGGGTGGGTCTCGGGGTGGGGGTTTCGAGCCTCCTTTGTATAAATTAGTTTTCTTTTGCTTCGCCCCCTGTTTACTCGAGCCTCACTTCGGATGGGGGGGGGCGGCGGAGGTGGGGCTGAAGGCAGTCGTTCCCGCAGGACGTAGCGTCACCTTAAGCCACCCACCCCCCCCCCCCCCCCCCCCCCCCCCCCCCCTTTTCTTTCTCCCCCCCCTCATTCCACCACCCCTCCGCCCCGTCTAAAAGGCCCCTTTCTAAGAAGCCTCTCCTAGAGCCTTTACTTTTTAAGCCTTCTTCTTTCGACAGCCTTAAGCCTTTAGTCCTACACGAAAAAGCCCTTTAGAGCCTCGGTGCTAGTGCCTCGCTTATGTCCTTAGGTGTGCTTGGTTTTTTGGCGTAATTCATATAAGTGGAATATATTTTGCGTGCCTTATACCATCCTATTATTGTTATGATTGCGGTACCGCATCCCGAATGACTCTCCGATAGAATCAGAAGAATGTCATATCTTGGCATCGTAAAGGTTCTATAGTTTATATAGGTTACTGCAGGTAAGACGAAATTGAGGACGTTTATTTGCGTGTTTGTTTGATTGTCATTGTTGTTTTTTTTCGATATTATATTTTATTCATGGCTGTTATCTCCTGACTGCTGAATCTGCTCCAAACAAAACTCTATAAGTGCAGCCTTAATAAACTCTTAATTTACTTTTATCGCTTATGTTCGTATTGTAATCATAATGTAATGACGTAATATAGATGATAAACACGTATATAGATCAATGGGAAAGCGCCAATATTTAGTATAAGAACTAATGCAACTCTAATAGTGTTGTTATTTTATGTCCTTTCTGTTGGGTGAAAGAAAAATATAATAAGAAATAAAAAAAAAATAAAAAAAAAACAATTGATTAAGCGAATATTTTGTGTGTGGGGGGTGGGTTGGGGGGGGGGAGTATACAGAGTTATTAGTCCAAAGCGTAGTAAAAATCATTTTGACTTCTGGGTTTTCTCTATTTAGACTTTTTTGCCTCTAGATACCAATCTCGTTCACCCCTTATTGAGTCGTTGTGTATTTAGGGGTGGAATAAGGGTCGTGTCCAATGGTTGGTGTTTGGTGTGTAGTTAGTTTGATCAGTTTTTTGTACTTGTGGGAGTGTTTAATTATTTGTAATGCAATTTTGCAACTAAGTTAGAATTTGTGATAGAATTTGATGATAAAGCGAGGGCAAATATGACCATTTAAGGTGAGGAGACAATCAAATTGAATTGATTTGAATTGATCAACGATGTTGTTGCCAAAGATGAAAGAGGATTCAATGTGTCTTCCTTTATGAATGAAGTGATTTCGAAGGGTTTTGAAGGAGCTTTTGACATTGTTTGGAGTGGGCCTTTGGTGGTGGATTTTTGGTATGTAGGCTTTGGTTCTTTTGTAGTCGGGTTTCATCATTCCAAGCATAATTTAAACCTAATAAATTTATGTAACACCCCAAATTGAGTCACAGCGGAAAAAGGGTCATGGAGTGTTACTTCATAGATCAATAGCACAAGATATGAGAATGACCTCTATATAAGCCGTTTGAAAATGATACATTGGATTTAATAAACTATTTCATTACATAAGCCCATAACTTAACTTGTTCATCCGTGAAATGTAAGGATTTTAACAAATACTCCAAAATTTAATGCATTTAAATCTATATAGCAAATTGACTCCCCAAAATGATGACCACCAATGTATCCTTGTTTCTTGTACCTTATTGACTTGAGAAAAATATGCTTTAAAACGTCAACATAAAGTTGGTGAATTCACAGGTTTAAGTAATGTATAAAGTAAGACCGCAAAATTTCCATGTGTATGATAAAGTAACAAATACAGTATCACAAAAGTAATTACGATTCCCTAAGCTCATTACACTGAAGCTACAACATATATGTGTATGCAAATTAATGCAAACGTTGTGCCCATGTAGATGTTCAACCCGCAACATCCAAATTGTTCTGACATGGTGTACATTCGTCGTTTTGGTACCTCCGAAACTAGTGAGCGCTACTCACCTAAACGGGGATGTCAATCTCAAATAGATCTAATCATAACATTCGCGCTTACAATCTAGTAATTAACAGTTCATGATTCATGGGCATAGTGGGTTATAGCTACTTAGGCAAACTCGTAATTTTTTTAAAGTGTACTTGCGTCCAAATATAAAAACAATGCATGTTTCTCACACCAACTATTGTAAATCATTGTAATCGTATAAAAATGGGACAATTAAATCAAGCGTATCTAGCTCATCTTAAAGCCGATTTTTTTGGGAAGACTCTCTAAACGAAGCTAAACATGTCTACTCTCTTTATTTTAAGGCTTCTATTCCATCTCATAAGTTTTAGGTATTGGCTAATGCAAAAACATTTTCGCATTTGTTCAAAATAGTTTTTCAAAAAACTTATGTCATAAATTAGCTATATCTCCCTTGTTTTCCCATAAAATCACATGTTTCCGGATCCTAAGATTATCTACACTGAGTCTAGTTTTTAGTTATGCAAGCCATCCGACTCACTCTGTTACAAATCAAATGTTATAACCAAAATGGAGCACCTTAGTCACTGCTGTCCTAAGACAGCAGCTTTGCGTCTTGGTAAACGGGCTGTAACTCCTTCGTTACTTATCGTCACAGGTTCACTCAACTCTCAGAATCTAATTTAAAGAGTCTTCTACAAATGTTTCAACTGGCTCAAATTCTTAAAAACGTACCTAACATAGTGAGTTTTATAAATGAAATTTAGTACTCAGAATCTTGTCGGTATTAACTAACTTCTCTTGTAGGGCTTATTAACTATAGTAAACGACCTTTAAAAATTTCAAAAATAATAAGGAACATCCCAAGACATATGTGTAAGTGTACTAGAATCAGCTAAGGACAAAAATATGGTTACATAGGTTTTACAAATTTGAACTTAGGTCTGATTTTCAAAGTTAAAATCTGAGTTTTTAGAAATAAGCTTTTCATTAACTTTTTCAACACCACAAGTATATATAAGTTCTAATATGAACATGGCATGCATTATATATGGGAATAAAAGTATGGAAATGAGATTGGCATGCTTACAAAGTAATGGGAGTGACTAGTGAACAATGAACCCAAAATTAACTAAGAACTCTAGATCTTAAGCTCTAAAATCCTAGCTTATTAACCCTTTAATCCAAGCTTGAAATACCCTTGATGGTGTGTTGTTGTTGCTGAAATAAGGTAGGGAAAAGAGAGGTATTTGGTAATTTTTGGTAAAGGATAAGTGAAGTGGAATAAGTTAGTGTTTATATAAGAGAAACATCTAAGACACGTGTCTTACTATAAGACCTTGTATGATAATTCAAGACCAAGTGGTCTTGTGGTTTGCTATATCCACGCCACCTCTCTATGAGGTGGTGAGGTGATTGGCTTGAGGTTCTTGGTCCTGGTAATTACTAATGTTAAGCCCTTAAGTAACGAAACTTAAAACCTGGTAACATAAAAATACTATGCTTACAAAAATGTTAAAACTTATCAATATACCCTAATTAAGTATATTAGATGAGTTATAGTTTTAACGAAGTATATAGACGTTGATTGTTGATTTTTAGTTTACGCGATTTAACTAAACGATGAAAATTAAAAGTAAACGCGTAAAACCTTAAAAATAAATAATGGAATTATTGAAGTCGTAAAATGACCTGAAATAACGAATTGTTACAACCTGCTTGTTAGGCCGAGGTTGGAGAAGTTCAACTTATTGGTCCAGAAATAGTGCAAGAGACGACCGAGAAGGTTATTCAGATCAAGCAAAGAATTCAAACCGCTCATGATTGACAAAAGAGTTACGCCGATTTAAAGCGTAAGCCGATGGAATTTCATGTTGGAGATAAAGTTATGCTCAAAGTTTCGCCTTGGAAAGGAGTAGTATGTTTTGGCAAACGGTGGAAGCTAAACCCTAGATATGTTGGACCTTTCAAAGTATTGGAAAAGATTAAGCAGTTACTTACAAGCTTGAGCTTCCTCAAAAGCTGAGCAGGGTTCACAATACATTTCATGTATCCAACTTGAAGAAGTGCTATGCTGACGAACCATTAGCTGTTTCGTTGGATGCACTCCATATTGATGACAAGGTTCATTTTGTTGAGGAGCCAGTAGAGATCATGGATCGTGAAGTTAAACGATTGAAGCAAAGCCATATCCCAATTGTCAAGGTTTGATGGAACTCTAGGAGAGGTCATGAGTTCACATGGGAACGTGAAGACCAATTTCAAAAGAAGTATCCACACCTCTTCACAAAGACCGCACCGTCGTCAAGTGTCGCATCTTAAGCCTTGAGGATAAGGAAAATTTAACGGGGGAAGACTATAAAACCCTGTGTTTTTAGGTCATTTACGACGTCATTTAATTCACTATTTATTTTTCGTCTCGTTCGCGTTTGCTTTTAATTTTAATCGTTAAGTTAAATCGCGTAAGCTAAAAATTATCATTCAACGTAAATGGGCATCAAACAATTAAGTGTTTACATCAAGCAAGTGTTAGATAATTATTTAGAGGATAATTATTAACTTTGCACTTTTTATTTTTATTGGATACGTAAAGTGTTGATGTGTCATTGTGTAGTGTATATTTTATTGATTCAAGTTTTAAATTTATATTTTGCTGACTCAACCAAAAACAACACTTTAACGGGCAGTGTACCCGATCGATAGTAGTTTCGTGGTACCTACATTTACCATATAAGCCGGATTCTATATAAAAGAATTAAACCAAGACATACAATTTACAAGTTATACCTTTATACTTAAACTTACCAACTTATAACTTCAAGTTATGCAAGACATTTCTATAAAAGATCAAAAACACCAACTAGTTCATCCCCCCTTAATTTTAGGATACAAAGTGATCCCAAGGGGACCAAGAGCACATAATTCACCAACTTGAACTTGTACAACATAAGCCTCATTAAAACTTAGTACATGACTAGTTATATTGAGTAAAGACTTCCTCATTTTTCTTATCTTGTCTTAAGACTCCTAATAGTAAACTTGACTAGTCCTAGTAGTATATAAGAGTGCTAACTAGAAGAATACACACTTCACATTTACATATGAAAAACTCACACAATCTCTCTTGTGCTCTCTCCCTAACCCACGGCCAAACTCAAACCCCATTAAATAATTCATACAATTTTATTTACCACATATATAAGTGTTCTAACATCATATATAAGGTATCCTAAGGTATATTGAAGGCTTGGTTTAGCATTTACAAGGGTTAATCAAGAAAGGTTTACGATTAGGGTTTCTTTGGAATTATGGTTTCTAAGTCTTGGAAGCTTGGGTTTAATATCTAAACTAGGGTTTAGATCTTATTGTTCATCATCTTACTTCATATTAAGGTTATCTAAAAACCCTAAACTCTTTACATTTATGATTTTATGTATATATGATGTTATATAGTAAATCACCATCTAGGAAACTTATTAACATGTAAAATGGATTTTTACTCTTGTTTATGGTTTGATAAACTTTGTCATATGTTATATAAGTAAATACATGTTTGTAATGAATGTATAAGTGTATTACACAAGTGGTTGTTAAATTTATAAAAAGTATAAAAACGCGTTACTTATAATATATAAGTAAAAGTGATGTGAGGACTTGTTATCATGAACATTTCTTGGACAAATGATGGACTAAAGGACATAAAATATATGAGACTTGTGACATAAAGGGGTGTAAAGGACTTGTAGCAAATTATCTAAGCTAAAAAGTTATAAAAACAAGTTTAAACACATTTTTAACAAAAAGATCAAAAGGTTCTGTTTTAATTCAAAAAATAATGTATTTATTTTATATTTTTATAAAATACTACATGTTACAAGGATCGTAGGCATATAAAGAACTCGGAAAACCGAGTTATAACGAAGAAGTTATGCTATTTGCAAGTTTATATAATTAAATATATAAAAAATACTTTATAAAAATAATTTTTTAAAATTACTGTTCACATCAGATACTTTGTGTAAAATACTTTATAGAACTTTTAATTACGAAGACGTGCACGAAAGAATCACTAAAATCGGAGTTAAAACGAATAAGATATGACGTTTACGAGTTTACGATAATTAAGTTTATAAAAATAAATTTATAAAATTGCACGAACAGTAAAAAAGTACTGTTCATCAAAGGGGTGAAAATACAAAAATATAATATTTTGATAACTCTTCTTAATACGAAGTCGTGGACGTAAAGAACGTATAAAACGGACTTAAAACGAGAAAGTTACGCCATTTTTACTAACGTGATATGTATAAACATTTTAACTTTATAAATATAATTTCACAAATAGAATTAGATGGTGATGTAGCTATATAGAATTATATATGGTCTTAGTTATTCAAAGTACTTAGTACTCATACGACCTATAAAATTATGAAATAGGTTGCATTCGGACATAATCTGACCATTCTCATTCTCTGATATACTTTGTTATTCATTCACTCAAGGTGAGTTCATAGCCTCACGTTTTACATTTATAATGATTTACAAGTTTTGGGGTGAGAAACATGCATGATTTTACAATTGGACACAAGTGGACATTTTTATACATTATGAATTACGGTTTGCCTAAGAAGCGATACGACCTCTGAGCCCAACAATCATGAACGTCAATACTGTTGTGAGCGCGAATGTTTATAATAGATCAATTTGAGATTCGAACATCCTATTCGGTGATTACTATCACTAGACAAACGAATGAATACCATGTCCGGATTTAGGATTGGCGGGATAAACATCATCAAGGGCAATGATTGCAATTTTATATTGCCATTCATTTATATCGAGCTTTAGTGTCATGAGCTTAGGGAAACGTAATTACATTTTTGTGATGAGTGCATCTGTTGCATTATCATACACTTGGGAAATCTTGTGGTCCTACATTATACATTTTACAAACCTATGAATTCACCAACATTATTGTTGACGTTTTAAAGCATGTTTTCTCAGGAGATCAATGAGGTACAAGACAAGGGATACATTGGTGGTCATTATTTTGGAAGTCATAGGCATTCAAGATTTGGTTGCATTACATTTTGGGGAAACATTTGTTATGGGCTAGAATCTTTGTATTTTGAACATCGAACAAGTGAAGCTTCGGGCTTTTGTAACAAACAATTTGTTAAATCCAATGTGTCGGTTTTAAATGACTTTTAAATGGTCGTTCTTATATATATCTTGTGTTATTGATCTATGAAGTAACACTCTCAACTGCGACCCAATTTGGGGTGTTACAAAATTCATCACACATGTCTTGACAAGTATAACCGAATATAATGCCGTCGACATATATTTGAACGATGATGAGGTTAGAACTTTTCTTCTTAGTAAAAAGAGTGTTATCTACTATTCCCATTTTATATTCATGTTTAATAAGAAAAGCTTTTAATCGATCATACCAAGCTTTGGGTGCTTGTTTAAGACCGTATAAAGCTTTCTTTAGTTTAAAACATGATCCGGTTTTTCAAAGTCAATGAATCCTGGAGGTTATGCCACGTATACCTCCTCATTGATAAAACCTTTCAGTAATGCACTTTTACATCCATTTGGAATAGCTTAAAATCTAAAGCACAAGCATAAGCTAATAGTATCCTAATTGACTCAAGTCTAGCAACTGGGGCATAAGTTTCATCATAATCGATGCCCTCTTGTTGATTATAGCCTTGAGCAACTAACCTAGCCTTATTTCGAGAAACAATACCGTTCTCGTCTAACTTATTTCTAAACACCCACTTAGTTCCTATGATTGTCATATTCCTAGGTTGTGGAACTAACTCCCAAACGTCGTTAGCAATGAATTGATTTAATTCTTCTTGCATAGCGACTATCCAACTTTCATCTGCTAAGGCTTCATTCACATTCTTAGGTTCTATAGTTGATATAAAACAAAAGAAGTTACTTTGGTTTTGGGCTTGTGATCTAAGGGTTCTTTGGTTAAGGTTTCCTATGACATTTTCTAATGGATGGTTCCTAGATTCCTTAATATTGACTATTTCGTCAATCTCTAAAGTTTCATCCTCAATGTCATTTTCTAGGTTTTTCTTTTTGGTAACCTTAATTGCTTCTTCTTCATCTAAGTCATCATCCACCAAGGGTGATGTCTTAGAGGGTGGAGGAGTTTCATCGAATGTCACGTTGAGTGATTCTTCGACTTTCCTAGTATGTTTGTTAAGGATGATGTAGGCTTTACTATTTTGCGAGTAACCTAAAAAGATACCTTCGTATGACTTTGGGTCAAACTTTGTAAGGTAGTCTTTAGTGTTTAAAATGAAGCACTTGCTTCCAAACACTCTAAAGTAATCTAGAGTAGGTTTCCTACCTTTTAAGAGTTCGTAAGGTGTTTTTCCTAAGATGGCTCTAATTAGGATTCGGTTGAGAATGTATGTTGAAGTGTCTACTGCGTTACACCAAAACTTTTGTGGTAACGATTGCTCATTCAACATAGTCCTACTCATTTCTTGAAGTGTCCTATTTTTCCTTTCAACCACGCCATTTGATTGAGGAGTGCGTGGAGCTGAGAAGTTATGTGTAATTCCATTGGCATTACAAAACTCTCCAAATTGCACCTCATTATCAAATTCCCTACCGTGGTCGGTTCTTATTGACACTATTGTACATCCTAATTGGTTTTGAATTTTCTTACTAAATATTTCGAATTGATCGAAAGCTTCGGTTTTGTCCTTAAGGAATCTAGTCCAAGTATACCTAGAGTAGTCATCTACTATGACTAAGGTGTAGCGGTTTCCTCTATAACTCCGTACGGAGGATGGACCGAAAAGATCCATATGAACGAGTTCTAAGCATCTAGTCGTTGAGACTATATTCTTAGCCTTATCACTAGCGTGATCTTGTTTTCTAATTTTGCAAGCATCACAGAAGTGTTGATCAAACTTAAGCTTAGGGAAGTTTCTAACTAATTCCTTAGATGCTAACGATTGAATGAGATGCATATTTGCGTGACCTAATCTCCTATGCCACAACGTGGAATTTTTATCAATCGTTGCTAGACAAATTTTGTCTTTAGGCTTATTTCCTAATTTCATCACATATAAGCCTTTTTTCCTAATACCTCTACCTATGACCTTACCATCCTTAGTGATTTCACTATCATGTTCAGAGAAAGTTACTCTAAACTTATTATCACATATTTGTCATATACTTAACAAGTTAAATCTTAAGTTATCTACATGCTCTACATTATCTATTTTGAGAGAGTCATTCGAAATCGTACCTTTGCCAATGATGTTACCACGAAGATTGCTACCAAAAATAACATTACCTCCATTGTATGCCTTGTAGCTTGAGAAAAGATTTTGGTTACCCGTCATGTGTTTGGAGCATCCGCTATCCTTTATCCACTTATCGGGTTCCAAGTCGACTCCAAGGCATATCTATTTATATAAGGAAACACCTCAAACATTTGGTCCTCAATATCTCATGGGTCCAAAGTTGTTAGTGCTAAACATCCCTTGCATTTGATGCAATTGGTTGGGATGTGGAAATGGAAGACACATTTCCCATGGCATGTAACTTTGACGTGGGAAGTTGTTCCAAGTTACAGGAAAGACACGAGGTTGATTTTGTCGACCAATGTTTCTTTTTGGTTGCGGTGTTTTAGGACGATAATAATTTTTATATGACTCTTCTAGGTGGTGGATTTTTTGATCTAAAATTTGGTTTTGAAAATCTAACTCCAGGTTTTAATAATTGCTTATAGAATTGCTTAACTTCATTATCACTAGCAACGGAAACTTTTACCTTGTTTACTATTATGTGTTTTAGTCTAGGACCCAAAATAGATTTTTGAAAAGATATATTTTTCTCAGATGTTGGGATTAAAATACTTCATGATGATCTTAGAGTTATTGCTGCTCGGGTGTGTGTTAGTACTGCTAAGCATAAATTAATGTTGTTAGTAATCTTTATGAAAAATATGCTAAGTAGTTAGTACTGCTAGTTACTACTACTAGTTTAAGTTACTACTGCTTGTGTATATTAGTACTGTTAATTACTACTGCCAGAGTAAAGATAGTACTGCTAGAGTAAAGTTAGTACTGCTAGTGTAACTTAGTACTGTTGATGAAGAATGAAGAAAATATTCTAAGTAGTTAATGCTGCTTGTACTCAGTTAGTGTTGCTGGTACAAAGTTACAACTGCTTCTTCAGAGTTAATGCTGTTGGTACAAAGTTACAACTGCTGAAAGATTACAACTGCTCAAGGATTAAGACTTCTGAAAAGATAAAGGTTGATTAAGGATCAAGAATACTTATGTGATAAGTATGAGATATTTTTGTAAAAGATACGTATAAGTTATTTGTTTAGAAGATCATGATAACTTAAGAAAATATTATAAGCCAGTTAGGACTCCTTGGTTTATAAAAAGAGGTCCTAGGGCATAGAGATAGATATCATCTTTTTCATTGTTCTGTCAATCTATTCGTAGCTTCAAGGTTTTGTAAACCCTAACACTATTAAGAGTGTTCGTATTATATTGAGGCTGAAAGTTTGGTAAACTGTTTGTTATTGATCTTATTAATTACTGTTTCATTGAAATTCTTCTTAGTATCATTGACTAAATTCCGCAAAGTCTTTGATATTCACAATCAAAGTTTCAATCATAGTTGTTTTGAATTTATTCAATATAACTTAGCCTTATACAATCTAAGCAAGATCTATTCTATTGGGATCAACAAATGGTATGAGAATCCACTGCTTCTTGAATAAGAAGAAACTTTACTACACATAAGATCTACTTTTTCAAGAAGCAGTGGATTCTCAAACTACTCAAACCATCAAGCTACCCATACTCTAACCTGGTGAGTATGATCTCTGGAAGATGAGGATAGAGCAGTACCTACAGTGCATTGATTACACCCTATGGGAGATCATAGAAAATGGTAATGAACCCATAGTAACAAAAACTGTTGATGGTAAGGAGACTGTTATCCCTCCTACAAGTGTTGAAGAGAAGGCACAAAGAAGGGCAGAGTTGAAGGCTAGAAGCACTTTGTTGATGGCCTTACCTAATGAGAATCAATTAAAGTTCAACTCATACAAGGATGATAAGACACTGATGCAGGCTATTAAGAACAGATTTGGAGGTAATACTGCTACAAAGAAAACTTAGAAAGATCTTTTGAAGCAGCAGTATGAAAACACACCTAATGAGCATAATACTTGGAGACTACTACCCACATGACAAGCTTTGTTGAACATCTCAAAATTACTCCCTAATTTTTTAGACATCTGTTGGATCCAGTTTCTCTTGTTCCCTCTAGGACTAGGTGTGTTTTACCTATTTTTATCAACTGGTGTTTTCCTAGGAGATTTTACTTGCTCAGTAGACTTAACAATGTTTATCTTAGCAAAACTAGGTTTATTAAACATATCAACTGTTTCACTCTTAGGCACATCTTATTCCTTACTTTTAGACACCCAATCCTCAATAATTGGGGCTTTATTTTCTTTCCTATCATTCTTAGGTTCATTAGTCTTAACAGTAGACTTTTCAACTACAGACTCACTAACAGACTCATTCACTTCTACAAAATCATCTAGACTAGGATAAACTAAATAAGATTTAGGTGGCATAAAATTCCCAGTATAGGGAGGTGTGACAGAATTATACCCTAATCCTGTTTTACACTTATCCATTATTTGTCTGTCTAGAAGTTTACTTAGGCTTTTTGATGAATTTTCACATTTTTGTACTGTAAGTTAAACCTCATCTTTTTCTTTTATAGCCAATTCTAACTTCCTTTTAAGTTTTGTAAGATCTAAATCTCTTAAGTAGATTTCACGTTTTAAGAGTTTTATATCTTCCTCATATATAGACTCATTTTTCTTAAAGACTAACAGTCTAGCTTCTACAGATTCTAAACCTGTTTTATAAGAGACATCACTTATCCTAGTCATTCTTAAGTCTTTAACTAATTGTTCATTTTGTTCTTTTAGATTTTTGACACATTCTAAACAAGATGAACAACAATTTGAGTCATTAGATACCTCAGAGTTTGTAGAAGAGCTTGAACTTGTTGAAGAATAAGCCATGAGAGCAAAATTGGTTGGACCTTCTTTTGCTTGGTCACTTCAATCATAGCTAAAGCCATCACACTGAGACACTAAGGCATTTGAAGTAGTTTCTTCAACTGGCATAGTCCTTCTTGTAGGCTCCTTGTTCCTAATGTCTTGATTCATGGGTGCCCTGCATTCCCTTGCAAAGTGTCCTCTCTTGTGGCAGTTGAAACACTCCATCTTGGACTTGTCAAACCCAATTCTTTCTTTGTTGTCCACATCCAGCTTCTTTCCAGTATTCTTCAAGAATCTTTTTACCCTTATAGTCATCATAGGAATGTTCCACCTCAAGTCCATCTCTTCTAGATCATTAGGATGGATTTGTTGTAGATCTTTATTATCAAGCTGTGGAGTACTTGGTTGGCTAGCAAAGAAGGAATAAATCACAGCATCACTCAAATTTTCAATAGCAGTTGAGCTATCAGCAACACCCTGAGTGCTAGCAGTATTAACACCCTGAGCAGTATTAAATGCTCTAGTTGCACTGTTAGTGTTGCTTGAGGATAGAAATGCTACATTGTGTGAGTTTGCAGACTTTAATAGAGATCAAAGCTACAGAAAGGCTACATACTTATCACATCATTATGTATATAACTTTATGTAGACTAAGATTCATATTGATAATGAGAGTACTATTTGCATAGTGAAGAACCCTGTTTTCACTCAAAGACAAAGCACATGAGATTAGGCATCACTTTATCAGAGATTCCAATGAGAAGAAGCTTATTTAGATGATCAATTATGGAGTTTGTTAGAACGCCTTAGATCGTTTATAACTCAAGATTGTTTAGATCTCATCTAGGATTAACAATAACAAAGTTTATAGAATATGTATAGCTGAATTAACATAAGAACAATGTAATTGTAACAAGGTTTTTCTTCATTATCATTCACTATAAGCCTCAATTCTACATGATCAATTGTAGAATGGTTATCTAACTATAACAGGAATCAAAGATCCTTGAGGCTAAACACAAAACTAACTCTAGGCGTTTTACATAAACCATACGCCTAAAACACACACTTTTTAGTCGACTACATTTTTCTGTGCACATATAAAACTTACGACCTATATCTCTTTATATAATAGAGATATCAAGAAACATAATACAATTAGGAAACTGAATCTTCCTAATATTTATCTTCATATCTTTGACCAAATCTTTTAGAATCTTCATGTACTCCTACATCTTGTAGAATTCCAATCTGACGATTTTAATCCTTTTGTTTTCCTTTTGGTTCTTTTTTGTTTCATTGTTTTGTATCATTGTTTTGTATCATCAAATCAATATAATTCCCAACAATCTTCCCATATTTGATGATTACAAAACCAACATCTTAATCTTTCATGAATGAAACAATCTTCCCCTTAAATTGAAAACTTCATGCCACCACACTTAATAAGTTGCGAATCATATCTCTGTAATCTTCTTCCCCTTTTTGTAATAATCCAATAGGGGTCTTGTGAAGATATGCAACTTGGATCTTTACAACTGTAAACCATATATCACACTACCAATCCAGCCTTCCAATGACTCAAATTACCCTCCATGACGCACAATAAGAAAAATGAATTTAAGCAGTAGAAACTTAAACTAGCAGTAGTAATAATGACTTAGCAATAGTATCGAAAACCTTCCCTTCAAGTGGTGCATGAACATATCCTAATGGTTAAACACTTTTTCAATTAAGTTTCCCCTAAAACCAATATGTTAACCATCTCTTGAATCTTCAAATTCCATAGGCTTTTTGTAATGATTACTGATGGAGAAAACTCAGTATAACAAACTTGATGTAGAAGTAGAATAACCCAAACTTGTGTCTTATGTCTTGTACTATTCACGTGACTCCAGACTCATACATAATTCCTTGAAGTATAAGTAGACTGCAATCTCTTGACAAAATCCTCATCTTCAATGAGACACTGAGCACAACAACGTAACTCCTTTAAGTGATAGCAAATGTGAGCATTGAGCACCATAAGAGAAATCACACATTGCTAGATTTTGCAAGTCTTCATCAACATCGTATAAGCACGAACAAGTTATCTTTAAACGTTGCTAGCCATTTAAGATATGATAAGAACACGTACCCAAGTAATTCCACTTAATTGTCAAATAAGTGATAAATAATCGTCTCCGTAATCAATTCTTCAAATAATCTCAAAATATGAGCCTTTTAAACGTTTAAGAACATTTAAACCAAAACCAAAATCCAAACAGTGTGTTGTCCATCTCTGTCGTGTCCGAGAACATTTGAACCAACCAATAACCAAAACGTGTTTTATCCAATGTCGTACAACACTAGCAGTTGAAACTGCTTCAAGCAGCACTAACTTCTATGGACAGCACAAACTTTTCTTTTATCTTCATTGGATGTACCTAAGCAGCACTAATCTTGCTTTGACAGCACTAATGAACACAAGCAGTACTAATACAACTATGAAGCAGCATTAAGTAGATTAGCAGCATTAACCTTTTCTTTGTTTGCTTTGGCACCATTAACGTATAGAAGATAAAGTATACTAGCAGCATTAACACTTGTGATTACCACTGACATCACTAATATAAACATGGCAGCATTAACAGTTTTCATACCAAATATGCCAATAAGATTGCCTGTCCCAAAAACAATCACCAAATCAAACAGCAACATAAATATATCGTAAGCATCAATACCAATAAACCTGCTACTTCTTTGTATCAAAAAACAATCTACGCCTAGGGTTTCAATTAAAACATGTTCAACCAGTGTAGCGATCACCATCAAATCAGAAACATAATCAAGAAAGTTCGTCAATACTTGATGTTTCTTCTTCTTTCCAAGAACCGATCATAAGACACCATTAAATACAAAATTCAAAAACCTTTTAGTTGAACATACCTGCTGCTGTAAACCTTCTATGTAGAACTCTTTTAGGGTTTTAATAAACCCTAAATCTCATCCAAGAATACATAAGTATGATCACAAAAACACGCTGATCAGACATCTTGTACATAGATATTTGCGTGATTGAAAACCACCATGTATCACCAGTTCAACTTTGGTTAGGGTTTTATTGTTGTATAACCTTCTTCTTGCACACAAAACCCTTGTCATCGTGTATCTGTTCTTCAAGAGATCTTATAGCGACTGTAGCAGTATCAAGCACAAACAAATATTCACTATAACTTCCAAAAGGACACGATTACTAGTAGCAAGATAATGAATAAGATAGGGTTTCTGATGAACGCAACCCTAATCTTTTCTTTACCGTATTTGAATAGTTTCTAAACATGAAGATCATAGAACAGTAGGATCTTAAAAACCTAAAAATTATCCTTGTTGCTTAACCGAATTAGGATTTATGAAAAACCTAGTTTCACCGATTTTGACCCTAAACATCAAAAAAAGCAAAAACTTCAAAAACCCTTTTACTTTCTTTAAAATTCGATTGAAAAATCTTGTTAGATCCCAGGTCATGAGCCACGTGGCTCTGATACCAATTGTGGAGTTTGTTAGAACTCTTTAGATCGTTTATAACTCGAGATTGTTTAGATCTCATCTAGGATTAACAATAACAAAGTTCATAGAATATGTATAGCGGAATTAACATAAGAACAATGTAATTGTAACAAGGTTTTTCTTCATTATCATTCACTCCACGCCTCAAATTCTATATTATCAGTATAGAATGGTTACTCAAACTAGTAACAGGGTTAATTCGACCTTAAGGATACACCAACTATCATCTAGGCATTTACAAAGACCATACGCCTAGAACACACACTTATTTAGTCGACTACATTTTTCTGTGCACATCATCTGAACAAAAGTGATCTTCATTAATATTTTTCATATCCTCCCCTGTTTGGAAGGATCCTCCCAGCAATAATTATCTTCTTATGGGAACCCAAGCTATCACAGACTTGAATCTTCCTTGTGCATCAATGTAATCAAATCTTTTCAAAGTGATTGATGCATTGTTGTTTTTGGATACATGTAGACATTTAATTGAATAAAAATTAAGAAAAATACTTTTTTAAAGCCTAACTTAATCCTAAAATTACTTAAAAAGATGAGAAAAAGGAAAGAGAAATACATTTTTCATCAAACTAATTTTACTATTTAAAAGGTTAAAATTAAAAACTAAAGGTTTGAATATTAATGTTTTAAAAAAAAAAACTAAATTTGAAAATTAATTTTTAAAAATCATAAAAACTTATGAAACTAAAAATTCTATAGAAAATACTTTTTATAAAGAGAAAAAAAAATGCATGGAAAATTTATCTTTATTAAAAGCCCTAATTTTGAACCACTATTTATTAAAAACTAATTTAACTAATTAAACTAAAAACCTAATTTTATTACTTAATTAAACTATTTTTATAAAACTTAAACTAAATCAAAACAAACACATGGGTCGAAAGTGTCAAAACAGAAAGATAAGGGTAGGCGGGTGATATTTAAAGTTTTATAAAACACACAAAGTTGAACTAATGGCAGATATAGTCCCTGGACTAAGGACTTAACTAGACTTAACAATCAAACTAACTAAGGACTATCTATGTAATTAACTAAGGACTAACAGAGTAACTAACAAGGACTAACTGTGTAACTTTAAACTAACAGAAGAAGAAACTATAATACAACAAGCAAGATGGCCCCGATCATCTAACATCAACAATTCAGGCATACCTTTTTTATAATAAACAGCTTTTTCAACAGAATTTTAAAAGCTAAATTAATTGAACAATCAATTTTTATTATTTAAATATGCTAAATTAATTATTAGCTAAAAAGCTTAGCAGCTTAGTATTCCAACTCTTAAACTAAATAAGCAAGGCAAACTAAAAGCACTTGACAGATTTTACTACTTAATAAAATCCACTTATCAAACTTATTTAGCAAATGCAAACAGCTTATCTACTCTATTGAAACTTAACAGCTTATTAAGAAAAAGGAAAGAAACAAATGTAAAACTTATTAGAGCTTAACTAGTGTGTACCTTAGTTTTCCAGCTAGAACAGGAAAGCTTAACAGCTTATTATAAGCTTATGGCTTAATCCACATAAGCTCATATCGAACCAACAACAATCCTAACTAACCTATGTGCTATCCAATAGCTCTAACCCTCTTGATACCATAGCAGCCATCCAATTCCAGGATGGTATCAAGCCTTGATTAAATGAACAACAAACACAAACACAAATTTTTTTAACAGAATTAAAATGAACACACCAATTTAATTGAAATAAAACTTTTATTAATTCTGAAATAAAGAGCTTACAATCGTAAGTCAAAATTACATAACATGAAAATTAACATTACATTTAAAGAAACCACTACTAAATACTGAATTGAAAAAAAAACTACTAAAATAAACTTAAGAAATTAACCACTAAAAATAATTCCTCCTAAGCTGGAATGATGGGGGTTTTATACCCGAAGTCTTGAGCTCTTCACCTTCTAGACCCTTCTTCATCTAATCTCAGCCCTCCATCTCTTCTCTCTCCTTGATATGTCATCTCAATCGTTCGATTGAGGCATGTATAGACCCGGATCGATGACGTGGATATATGAGTGTGTTCAGTTATGGTGAGGAGTATTCACTTCTCACACGTCACATTCATCCAACGATTCTTATTATTTTGCCAGGTGAATGGTTTTAGGGGATGATTGATAGTGACAGATGAGTTAGGGTTTGTGAGAGGGTTGTTAACCCTATGGTTAATTAGGGTGTGGGTGAGGGGTTTAGAAACTAGGGTTCATGGAGTGTTCTTGAGGGATTCGGTGTGTGTGAGTGTGTTTTGATCTCATTTGGGTAAAAATGTGTGTACAGTAACTGTAAATGAGTATAAATGTAAACCGGGTTGGTCGGGTTAGGGCATGGGTTAGGGTTCGGGTAATTGGGTTGGGGCTAAGACTGTGATTGGATGAGAGGTGGTCCATGGGTTTATTTGACCCGGGAAAGACCCGCGCCCTTTTATAAGTTTGAGGAAATTACATAATCGGCCCTTGTGTTTGGCTGTCACCATTTTGGGATTATAAAAACAACTTTGGCCAATTGCAAAAACAGCCCTTGTGTTTATAAAACAATAGAGTTGGGTTTGGTTGACTGTGGTTTAGCTGCAGTTGACTGTAGAAGGCTGAGGCATGATCTCTCTGGCTTCGGCTTTGATTTCTTTAGCTTCTTGATCACTCATCCGTTCTCGTGTTCGTTTTTGACTGATTTCTTGCAATATTTGACATATCCATACCTGCACACATAAAACTCAGATACAAGCACATTTTTGCCATTTTTGATCCGTTTTGGGTTTATTTGGGTCTTTTTAAGCATAAATAGATATGTGTATTCTACACTTATCAAAATTCCCCAAACTAAACGATTGTGTGTCCTCACGCAATATTACATGCCTTATAACCAAATACCTTGAAAATTCCCCCAAACTAAACCTTTGAAAGTAGCAAGAGGTTTTGTTTGAGAGAGATAAGAGATCACAAGTTATAAAAACACCGACTTCCCATTTTCAAAGATTTTTCTCTTTTTATGATTTTCTTGACTTATTAAATACTAACTACATTTATGTTGTGTTGGCATAATGCATGCTTCATTACCACATTGGTAACTTTTAGGATCATAGAACAAAAAGCACAATTAAGTGTCTAAAAGATAACTTCATCATCCCCGATTTTTTTACTTTTCCCATGCTAAGCTTAAAAACAAGATCATCGTTAATTACAAGTCATGACACTAACACTTACTATTGATATTAATTGTGTACTTACTTTTTCCTCCCGCAAATCCTACTTTTTTTTTTTTTGTATCTCAGGATTTTACTTAAGTCATATACCCGAAGGCTCTTTAAGACTTTGTTTCGATACTTATTAATTCAGATATAAGTGTATGGTAAGACTGCCAATAATTAGCTCCTATAGCCCTTTTCAAAAGATCAAATGCAATCAAGAATAAAGTCCACATCGTGGCGACCAAAAATTTGGGCTTTTTATTAGGCTTACTTAAGCAAGGCACATTCATGTCATATACCCTAAGGATCTGTAAGACAGGGAATGGACCAATCTTATTTGCACCATATTACCCTTAGGCTCTTTAGGCCAAAATAGACAAAAATTAAGCAACATTCTTAAACCTCAGTCCTTTAGTAGGCTACTACATCGGCCAGCCTCCGATCACGGATGTAGCAAAAACATATTACGGACCTTGTGATTATATTAAGTAAACACCGGTGCCTTTGATTCGAAGCCACATCGATAGCGAGTGACAAGAGGTTATTCTACTTATTATGACAAACCGGACTCTACCTTATATGAAAACTCCTACATCGGCCACGCCTCGACACGATGAAGTAATCTGCAGAGATACTTTTTATTATTTTTTGTATTTTTAAGGGTCAAAATTATGTATTCCTGATGTGTACTCATTCCTTAATCACAAAGGAACTAAAGAAAAAACTTCTATTAATATTTATTAACCAAAAAAACCTACAACTCTATTTATTAAACATTATATATAAAAGTGAAACAAGCTAAATGGGTGAAAAAGGCCACAATTAATACATATGAGCTGAAAGAAATCCAAACTATATCTACGTTTAATATCATGACTTATATATAACACTATCATTCTTGATCTTCACAAAAGAAATTTGCAAATGACTGTGAGCTATATAAAATCCAATTGGCATATTTAATATCTACTTGAGATTAGCACAAGCTTTCATTTACTAATTGTATTAAGTCTGGCAGGTCATGAGACTAGCATAAATATCTTCATTAATTGTTAAGGGAAATGCTTAGAACTCAACACGTTCAAATAGGGTCAAAAATTACTTCTTATTCTTACCATCGGAAAACATCTTTTGTCTTTAACACTTAATATATTTATATTTATATTTTTTTTTTTTTTTTTTTTTGTTTTATTTTTTTTTTTTTGGATATGAAATAAAGACTTGAAAAATTTTTAAAATTTTTGCTTTTTTTGTGGGAAAAAACGTGTACGTGAGAACAAAAACAAATAAACGTTAGACGATAAGATTAGGATATTGGATTTCCCAAATGAAGCTGAGGATGTGAAGCTCTTGTGATCGAAGGACAAAACCGTGAGCACGAGAGTCTTCAAAATCCAGGTATCCTGGACATAAAATCACAAACATAAAACACGAGAAATGAAAGGCTAGCCCCTTCACATCAAATGTTAGAAAATAGATAAGAAGATAGAAATACTTGTTTTTGTTAACCGAGTCACGAGCTTGACTCGACCCCGAATTAAGTTGTCCATGGGGAAGCAAATGGAAAAGAAAATCTCAATCGGGCTTTCATTAATGTTTGGATAAACATTAAAGCACATGAAAGTTCCATCCCGATGAGATGCCACCGGCTCTAAGTGGAGATGCCGGGGTCAAAGATCGTATCTTCACTCCTGGTGGAGCAAGATAAAGGAGAAACCTCGGGATAGGTGAGAAATGGGAGAAAAGTACGAATGGTAAATGTGAAGGAATCGTCCTCTTCAACATTTAGAAAAACAACATTTTCACCTTCCCTTGGGTCAAAAGATTCATCATTATTAAGCACATCAAAATTGTTATTCTCGGGCTCTAAAATCTCAACATCCGGTGGTTCCGGAGGAGGTCGAGGAAATGACGGATCAAAATGAAATGATTCAAACTCGGGAAGCTCCAAAAGAGTGTTATTTGAATTATCAATGCTAATCAACCCCTCCTGATCGGGCTCAATCTCAAAAAGAAATGAATCATACTCGGGAAGAGAGTAATTAGCATGAGTAGTGGTACTGCCACTTCTCGTCTCTTCCGTATGATCGCTAGAAGTCTCGAATTCGGGTAAAGAATTATCCAAATGAGAAAGAGAAGTATCGGACTCCTCTAAGAACGAATCACTATCCGCGACTGGGATAGTAAATGAAGAAGGAGACTTGAGCACACGATCCGGAGTAGAGTTAACTTTCAAAGATTCAATATTAGAAATAAGACGATGTACGTTTAATAATTTCTCTCGAAGAATAACGTCTTGGATTTGAAAAATATCTTCTAAGTCAAACTCTTTCTCTTCATTCACCTCTTCTAAGCTAACGTATTCGACATCCTCAAAATCATCGTCATCGCTCGAAGTATGATCATCCGGATCGGCTTCAACAATTCTCGGTGGAATTAGAGCAATATGAGCAAGTTCACCGGCGAACTCCTCGAGAATAGGGTCGATCTTAGAAGAATGAACAATCGAAGTATCACGGTTAATCAAGGATTCCACAAAATCAGACTCAACATTAACACAATTATTATCACAATTAGGCACATCACTCGTATCGTCGGAAATACCCTCGAACTCACGTGGGATTGGGACAAGGTTCTCAACACTAGACTTTATTACTTCGTCCGATTCCGTTGCCAAAATAGTGCTAAGAGGCTCATCCCCCATTATGAGAGAGTTCTCGGGTTCTTCGATCGGTAAGTCGGTTGTGATCGCTAAAGGAATATAATCATCCTCGTCATCACAAGTAACAGAAAGCATGTAACGACAGGCAGCAGCATACTTTTCATCTTCGTAAGCTTTCTCCTTTTTTCGAACTTCACTTCCCCATATATTAAAATCTTGCTTAAGTTTTCGAATTCTAATCTCACAATCTCTCTCGTATTCTTCATCAATCTCCTCTCCTCGAAATCTTCTAATACCCAAATCATTTATTATTCCCTTAATTTCTCTATTGACCAATTGCTGTTCATGCATCATTTCCTCGATACTCATATCCTCTTTAACCGTTTGTTCTTCCACGATTTGCTTTTTTAATTCCGTTAACATTCTTTGATCTTGTTTTAATTCTTCAAGCTCTTTAAGAATTTTATTAAGGGCTTCTTGACGATAGACGGAGTCCTGCGGAGGTTATGGGTGGTTAAAACCAGAATAATCATAACTCGGATTAGGTTCATAGCAAGTTTCATTGATCGGTTGACATTGATAATCAAAATGAGGACCTCCGCAATAAGCACAACAAAGATATTGTTGAGAAAAACTCGGTGAATTTTGTGGATAATAATTATCACTAAAGTTTTGATTGTAGCATGGCTCCTGTTCATAGACAAACGGGAACTGTGGTGGACAATCATAACCATAATGAGCATTATTTCCACATAACTCACACAAGTAAGTCTCAAACTGGGGTTGTGGAAGGTGGTCGGAAAAATATTGAGAATTAATGAAAGAATTCGGGTTTGGATTATAAGCGAATGAATTTTTCAGCTTTTCATACTTGGCATGTCGGTGTGAAACAATTGGTAAAATTGTGGAGCTAATTAATGTTTGATTGCATTGTTCTGGATTAGAGATAATCAGAACTTTTGGTGGGCAATTATACCGTTAAGAGCACCTTTGCCATAGATTTACAAATGCATTGTCGACAAAAAATTCCATCTGATGAATCACCGCACTCATAACAACAATTATGGTCAATTTGTGGAGGTTCTTGCGAAGATTTTTCACCGGGGTCTTGATTGACAACGCATGGCTCTCGAAGAGCATTAACAACGTTGGTATTGTTGTCGGATGATTCGGAAGTATTTTGAAAGTCTTTGAAAATTCCATTTTCAACACAATACGCAAGCAAATCTTCATCGAATTTCTTTCGTAAAAATGCACATCCACTGGGACAACTTGACATCATCGGGGGTTCAACACTGCACAACGTGGAGAAGAGTCGGGTTCAAGAGTAAGGATCTTGTCTTCAAAACTTCCTATCGAACAACATTCTTTAGTGTACAAACTTCCACAAGTCGAACATTCTTTGATCGCGTAAAAGGATTTTGAACGATGAGACACCATAAGAATTAAACAATATAGAGGATTAAGAAGATAAGAATTAAACGGATAAGAGAAAAAGAGATAATTTTTAGGCTTTTGAAATTATAAAAGCATAGGAAATAAAAATTATTTTTGCGATTTTTTTTAATATTTATAAGGAAAAATAAAATAAATATAAGAAGAAAAATATTGTGGATTTTATATTCTTATAAGAACGAAAAATAACTTTACGAAGAAGGATCTTCAGGCTCGAACATTAAACAATCCCGTAGAAATAGCTACACCTCTCCCCGGAAACTGGCGAAAAAATTTGATCCGGGTTCTCCCTTCACCCCCCCCCCCCCCCTCACCCCCCCCCCGTCTCCCCCCTCGGGTCTCCCACCCACCACCCACCCCCCCCCTTGTCCCCCCACCCCCCCCCTTCGTCACCCCCTCCTCCCGGGGGTCCCCCCCCCCCCCGCGTGGTCCCCCCCCCTCCCCCCCCCCCTCCGGTCCCGTCCCCTCGTCCCCCCCCCCTCCCCAAATTAACACATATTATATATATAAATACGTAATAATAAGAAGGATAATCAATAATAGTATAGTATAGTATTACCGTCGGGTTCAAGAAATTCACTTTTAACCAAAGCGAAATCTCAAAAACCTTACGGGTCATTTCTTCGACGAGAGGTGAATGGAAATCTACGTTCAAGTTTTAATTCGAGCTTGAATAGCATAAAAGTTTTTGGTTTGGTTTTCTAAATCTACTAAAAGGGAAAGCATATAAAAGGGAAACTAAACTTTTGGTTTTAAACTATTTTTTTATACTAAAAATTAAACTACTAGATTATACTAAAAATCGATCTTAAAAAATAAATGGACCTAAAATGCTTGCTAAGTGACGTGAATTGTTTATTAGGCTGTCCCAAAGGTTAGGTTTAAAGAATTTAAAATGACACAGTAAAATGAAATGCTTAAAATTAAATGACAATGAAATTGTAATTTGCATTAAAATTTAAATGACGGAATGTAAATCGAAAAGAACAATAAAACTTATGACTAATTATTTTTTTAAACCCGCCACCTAAATTCCGCAAATACTAATCAACTATCAAGCACTAATAAATCTTACTCATATCATAATGAAATAAAAACTAAACATTTTAAAAATAAAGCTAAAACATGGCATAAATCAAATAGGCAAACATAAAATAAAACTACACTAATTAATTGAAAAAGGAATAGAAAATTGAAACGTATTGGAAGAGCCGCAAATTTAAAACGAATACACCCGATTTATTTAACTAAGAACAACTATCATAAGATTGTTCAACTAAATAAACCCGTAAGCTCCTCGCCTCATGAGTAGACCGGTACGAGTCACAAAACAACAAACGTTAGGATAAAAATATAAAAACTTCTATTTTAAAAACTATTTTATAAAATCCAATTTTATAAAATTTCTTAAAGCTAAAAGCTGTTTAAATTCATTTCCGAAACTTGAATCTGTTTTACAAACAAATGGGCCTAGCTGTTACAAATCAGTTATGGAGAAAATTAGTCAAAGTTAACAAAGCTTAGCCCAAACTAGAAGATTCAAATAAATGGGCCAAAATTCAACTTAGATCTAAACTAACGAACATGATTTTAGTAAAAAACATTTTTTTAGAATAATGACTAATAAGCTACGAAAGGGTTTAAGCCACTTTAGAAAACGTTTTTTTTAACTAGATAATAAGCCACTACAAGGAAATAAGCTAGTGAAAAACGATTTCAAACTAGATCTAAGCTACAGTTTAACAAATAAGTTATTAAGATGATTTGAAAAGCTATGGTTTCTAGAAAATAAGCTATTAGATAGTAAAAATAAGCTAAAAGTAATTTAAGGTAACTAGTTGAAAAATAAGCTAAAACGAACCAAGCTTATTTATAAGCTTTCCAAATCTAAAGAGTATCCAAGCTTATGTAAATAAGCCGTGAGAAGAAGCACAAGGACTTGCTCTATTTAGATTTGAAACGAGCTTATGAAATAAGCTAATAAGCTAAGAGTGTAAAAGAAAGAAAGAAAAGGAATAAGCTACTATGAAGATATGGCTTAACTCTCAATCGAATAAGCTACAAAAACTTATTCGAGATCTGAGAATAAGCTCAGCAAATCAAGATGATGAACAACTTATTTGATAAGCTAAAAAAAAATTAAACCAAAAAGAAAAGAAAATAGGAAAATCTCAAGTGATAAATCCACAAACCTCAAGCATATTTCATTTCATTAATAAGCAAAAGAGTTACAAATAAGCTGCTAAAAAAAACGAAATAAGCTGGACAATTAGTCTAAATAAGCTGATTACAAAAGAGAAATAAGCTACAACTAAAAGTTACAAAAGGATAATAAAAAAAACAATTCCTACTCTACTTTGTTTTTGTTGCTGGAAACGAAAAAAAATAAGAATAAAAATAAAAAAAAGAATGCTACAAAAGGGTGCAGCCATCCACAATATATAGCCACAAATATTAGGGATAATTTTGTCCTTTCAGTACTCCAACCACTCCATGCCACAAAAGTGAGGGGTAAACTGGTCATTTCGCCATGCGTCATTAATGCCAATGATTGGCTGAACTGTTGCCACCTCGAACCACAGAAAATTGATCGACCGATGAATGCTTGCCACGTGGCCATATACAACATATAAATGAATCGAGATAATGGGGGCTCACGTGAGGACTTTTTGATTTAAATGGGAAGCACATGACCATGAATACACTGAATTTCCCAATTCAGTTTTAACACTACTTGGGCCATAGTCTTTAATCTTGAGCCTTAAATAAATATGGGTCGGTCCGACCCATATAAATGGTGTTGGGCCGGCCCATTAAAAGTGTGAAGGCACCGTTGGACTCGTTTTCTCGTGCTCTTTTTATTCTCGTGTTTGGTTTTGTCCGGTTTTGTCTTCATCTTTGTCCATTTATTTAATATCCGTACCTGCACATACACAAACACAAAAACAACATATATTTGCAATTTTAATTATGTTTTTAGTCTTTTGGGGTCATTTTTCAAGGTAAAATATATGTATAAATTAGCGAATACCAATATACCTATTATGCTTATTTTCCCTAAGTTTCATAAAGTACATTATACTATATACTATATATATAAGTTGAGTTTTTCTTTGTTATTTTGAGATCCGTATCCTGATATAGTCTATGTTTTGTGGTCTATTATAGTCTGTCTCCCCCTATTCGTAGAAAGTACCATGATTCCGTTGCTTTCGCAACTAGGTGTAAAAGGATTAAGAATAGCAAGCGGTGTAACCGCAAGATCCGAATTCCTATTGCCATGTGGCCGTGTAGAGTCGAAGAGAAGATGACCTTGAAGGAAGTTGATGGACAACGGGTTGGTGGTAAATTGAAAAAAAGATAATTGCAAGGATGGCATATCACAGAGTTCCTGAAATTTCAAAGGTTATGAAACGTCTAAAGAAGAGCCGGTGGATCAACCTAGAAGACATGACTTGTATGGATTTGTTGACCACCCATAACTTCAATAAGGAAATCCCATGAATGAGTTTGCACCCAACATCGATACCTCAGCAAAGGGTTAAAATGAATGGTTGGATGATTGAAGATGAGGAAGTAAGTTGAGAGGAATGAAGTGGACTCGAACCTTGAGTCAAGCAAGTAGTAAACCTCGTTGGAAAAGAAGACAACTAAAGTGTTCATGACCGCGCGTGTCGTAAATGCCATTATCTGTTTCGAAGTTATTGTATGTTTTAGCTTGTTTTTCTTACTTTCGATGTTTGGAGCCCTGTTAGGAATGTTATTTTCGATGGTTTGGATCTGGAGTATTATATAATATAAAGTGATTTTAGAATTATTACTTGTGTTAATTGTTGGTTTCATTTTTTTAAAAAGTGTGCTATTTGTGTGTTTATTTATGAATGTGTCTTTATAGAAGGGTGTACAACTGTGAAAGGGGGCATCTATTAATTATGGTGGCCAACATAATTTTTCATCGAGCACGCCAACAACATAGGTGGAATGCGCCAACCCCTCGCTTTGATTACATGGAATTATTGTTGAACGCTTTGCAATGTTTTATTTATGGTTATTAAGAAGTATGATAAGATCATGATCACCATTATATCGTATAATGTTTATATTCGTTTTATTCTTATAGAAAATGGCTCCATCACGTAAAGCGGCAAACAATGATACTACAACAATGAGAACCATGACATTGCTTGCTATTATAGGGCAGCAATTGCAAAACTTATTCACTTAGATTGTCCTCTCAAGTGGACTAACAATGTGAAACAATGCTAATAACGGTATTGGAGGAAATGATGGTGTGGAATGGAAATGGTAGGAAACATACAGATGCAGTTTCAAGATTCCAATCTTGTATCAAGGAAGTATGTGGGAAGGGAGGCGATAGTGCTTACTCGTTAGATCGAGAAGATGGAAATGTGATTGGATAATAGTGGTTGTCGCGGAGAATCTTATTCGTGAGGTTCCCACTGCGCTATTCATTGGTGAACATAACGCTTTGGACTTGGTGGTAAATACTTAAGGTCAAGAACGTGGACGTAATGGCTGCTATGGCCTTGACATTTGTAACTATTTTCATGGCATTGTAGGTTGATGTATTCTGCCCTTGTCATGAAATGGAGAATTTAGAGAAGAGGTTTTGGAATCTCAAGATGGTGGGAGCTTATATGATGCCTACATGATAGGTTTTCATGAGTTGGCCAATGGTTGGTCCAACACTTTAGTTTACACTGAGTCCTCTCGTATTAAGACGTACATATCAAGACTGGCTCTGAGATTAGAGGCTTTGCTTTCGAGCTACCCAACCAACTACTATTCAGAATGCATACTCATGGGCTGGAATTCTTATAACAAAGCTGTCAGTGTGGTACCTTGACTAAAGGGGTTATGACAAGAGGAAAGTAGTGATGTGTCTGGTAAGTCAGGGGATCGTGGTTAGACAACAAGAAGGCAAAAGTGGGCACAATGTTTGTGGCGACAGCTCCTCCTAGAAATGAAGTCGAAAACTCAAATCCCAAGTGTAGCAAGTGTAATACGCATCACCCAGTAAACGGGCCCTGCAATGTGTGTTATAAATGTCAAAAACTGGGCCATTATGCCAGAAATTGTTGGGCACCAATTAGACAAGTGACTCCGATGAATGCTGTTAGAATGAGTAACAATCCGAGAGTGTGCTATGAGTGTGGTAGTCCAGATCATTTTCGCAACACTTGTCCTAAGATGAATCGAGCACCGGGGCAAGCTGGAAATCAATTGGCTTTGGAGGGCAGCCGAAATAACCGAAGCAATGGAAACCAAGTTAGAGGAAGAGCTTACAACGTGAATGTGAATGCAATGGAGGCGATCCAGGATCCTAACGTTGTAACGGGTACGTTCTCTCTGAATGATCACTTTGTTACCGTATTATTTGATTCTAGAGCCAATTTTAGTTTCATATCTACTGAATTTGCACCCCTACTTAAGTTAGGACAATTGTATTATGAATACTAGTTATGTGAAGAAGTTAGCTGATGTGTGAGAAAGTTAGAAGTGGATAGAATTATCCGTGGACTTCAAACTCAGGGGGATAAACATAAACAAAAATAACTAGGAGGTTCCCTGTTTAGCATAAACTTAATACCTTTAGGTCATGGAAGCTTTGATGTGATTGTGGGAATGTATTAGTTGTCCCAACATAAGGCTGTGATAGTACGTCATGAGAAGGTAGTAGAAATACCCGTAGAGGATGGTAGGATCCTTAGGGTATATAGAGAACGGGCCGTAGGAATCACCAAAGCATTGAAGAGTGCAAAGGAGGATGAACTAAAGTTGAGCGATATATCTGTGGTATGTGAATTTGTAAATGTGTTTCCAGAGGACTTGTCAGGATTGCCTCAGCAACAACAAGTGGAGTTTCGCATAGATCTAGTTCCTGGAGTGACGCCTGTTGCGAAGTCTCCATATCGACTAGCGCCTTCGGAGATGCAAGAATTGTCTGGGCAGCTGTAGGAGTTGCAAGACAAGGGTTTTATACGACCTAGTCATTCTCCATGGGGAGCGCCAGTGTTATTTGTCAAGAAGAGATTGGTTCGCTAACGTATGGTAGTATCGATTATTGAGGAGCTGAACAAGTTGACGATTAGGAATGTTATCCTATTCGAGATTGATGATTTATTTGACCAACTATAAGGATCGCGTTTTTTCCAAGACTAGACTCTCGGTCTCGGTATCACAATACTAAGGCGTGCATGATGACGACAATTCTTAGACGGCGTTTCGAACGCGATATGGACATTTTAAGTTTAAGGTTATGCCTTATGGGCTAACCAATGCACCTGCAGTCTTTATGGATCTGATGAATAGAGTTTGTAAACCGTACTTAGATAAGTTCGTTATTGTGTTCATCGATGACATCTTGATCTACTCGAAGATTATGGAGGACCATGAAGTTCATTTGGGTTTGGTGTTGGAATTGTTAAGGAAGGAGAAGTTGTATGTCAAGTTCTCCAAGTGTGGAGTTCTGTTGCAATGAGTGACTTTTTGGTCTTGTTGTCAATCAGAATGGTATACATGTGGATCCCAGCAAAATAGAAGCGGTAAAGAATTAGAGACCATACGACTCCTTAATGGATTCGATCTATTTTTAGGTATTAACGGTTATTACCGACGGTTTATTCAAAACTTTTCTAAAATGCTAAATCCTTCTTACCTCGTAACATCAAAAAGAATCAAAAGTATGTGTGGGGTGTGGAGCAAGAAGAGGCTTTTCAAACTTTAAAGAATAACTTGTGTGATGCACCAATATTGACGCTACTTGATAGAGTAGAAGATTTCATGGTTTATTGTGATGCATCAAACCAAGGATTAGGTTGTGTACTTATGCAAAGGGGCAAAGTGATTGCTTATGCATCGAGGCAGCTGAAAACCCACGAGAAGAACTATACGACTCATGATTTGGAATTGGGAGCTGTTGTGTTTGCTCTTAAGACTTGGAGGCATTATCTGTATGGTACTAAGAGTGTTATCTATACGGATCACAAAAGTCTTTAACACATTTTCGATCAGAAAGAGCTGAATATGCATCAGAGGAGATGGATTGAGTTATTTAGTGATTATGAGTGCGAGATTCGTTACCATCATGGTAAGGCGAACGTTGTGGCTGATGCATTAAGTAGGAAGGAGCGGTTAAAACCTAGATGTGTATAGGCCATGGCAGTGACTATCTAGGCTAGAATGAGAGAAAAGATACAAGCAGCCTAGAGTGAGGCGCTTAAGCAAGAGAATGTAATTATGGAAAACCTGCATGGCCTAGATCAACAGATGGAAAAGAAAGAGGGCGAGAGTTTATATTTCATGGACCGTATATAGGTTTCATTAGTAGGAAGTGTGAGAACGATGATCATGGATAAAGCTCACAGGTCTAAGTACTTTGTGCATCCTGGAGCGGATAAGATGTACCATGATCTTGTGTTATGTACTTTGGCCGAAAATGAGGAGATAATGCTACTTATGTTAGTAAGTGTTTGACAGTTCAAATGTAAACGGTCTGAGCATCAAAGGCTTTAGGTTTACTACAAAACTCGAGATACCATGAATGGAAAGGTAGGATAAGATCACTTTGGATTTTATCACTAAGTTGCCAGGTTAAAAAGTGGGCATGTCACAATTTGGGTAATAGTCGATAGAATGACTAAGGCGGTCATTTCCAATGGCTTAAGAAAGACTATAGTACTGAGAAATTGGCAAAGATCTACATTGATGAAATAGTCATGAGACATGGAGTTCCTTTGTCGATTATTTCAGATAGAGATGGACGATTTACGTCACGTTGTTAGCAGACTGTGCAAAAAGCTTGAGGGATGAGGTTAGATATGAGTACGGCTTATCATCCCCAAATGGATGGGCAAAGTGAGCGTACGATTAAGACCTTAGAGGATATGTTGAGGGCGTGTGTAATTGATTTTGGTGGTAGCTGGGATGTTCATCTACCATTGGCTAAGTTTTCTTACAATAATAGCTATCATTCAAGTATAAGATGTGCTCCGTTTGAAGCCTTGTACGGAAGGAAGTGTAGGTCGCCTGTTTTATAGGCTGAGATTGGAGAAAGTAGCTTGATTGGAACTGAATTGGTTTAAGAAACGACTGATAAAGTTGTGTTGATAAAGGAGAAGCTAAAAGCAGCGAGAGATCGTCAAAAGAGCTATGCTGATAATAGACGCAAACCATTGGAATTCGAAGTAGGAGATCGAGTGATGTTGAAAGTATCACCTTGGAAAGGTGTAATTCGTTTTGGGAAAAAGGAAAGTTAGCACCGAGATACGTAGGACCATTTGAGATTCTTAAAAGGATACGTTTCATGTGTCAAACTAGATGAAATGTTTGGCTGATGCTAGTTTGCATGTGCCATTAGATGAGATAAAGGTTGACAAAACTCTTCGTTTTGTTGAGGAACCTGTAGAGATTATAGACCGTGAAGTTAAGAGGTTAAAACGTAGTAAGATATCGCTTGTGAAAGTTCATTGGAATTTTAAGTGTGGTCTTGAGTTTACTTGGGAACGTAAGGATTATATGAAGTCTAAATATCCTCAGCTGTTCGTTGAGCAAGCTGGTAAATCGGCTAGTTAAATCTCGGGACGAGATTTCCTAAAGGAGGGGATACTGTGACAACCATGATTTGAGCAGGTTAGTCAAACCGTTAGTATTGACTTATGTGCCTGTTGCAATATATGGTGTATGTGATTCTGTGTGTTTATATGAGTTTATGTGGGTTATGTGAGGTATTGGTAATCAATCTATTGAGTGTGATCATCTCAATGAGATTGGAATGGTGGTGAAATTGGTTGGTTCATTTTGTTCACTTTTAGAGTGACAGGAATGATTATTGAGATTTGAGCGTTTCCGTGTTAATTTGTGTAAGTTATATTATTACGTATACGTATTTTTGTGTTAGTAATCTAAGATAGGTTTAGATTTTAAGTGGTAAGTTAAGAAAAATGTAAAAATTCTATTTTAGGAAAGTTAGGTTGAAAATGAAAAGTTAAAAAGTTATTTTTAAAAGTCTAGTGAATTTCGTTTAAGCAAAAAGGTATAGTCAAATTAGTTAAGGTTTTTATAAAAATTTAAGGAAATACAAGTAATTATATAAATAATAATTAGAAAAAAAATATACAAAGGGCCTAGTCGGCCGAATAAAAGGAAAAAAAAGAAAAGAAAAAGAAAAAAAAAGAATTGTATTAGGAAACAAATTCCTAATTAGAGTTAATCTAGAATATCTTTTAGGAGGCCTATAAATACAAAAATAAAGGATCCCTAAATCCCCTATTGTTTGACCGATCCAGAGAAGAAGAAGAAGAAAATTTTTAGGGTTTAAGGTATTTTCTAATTCTTTGTTTAATTCTAGTTCTTATTTTAATTCTTGTAATCTAAGTATGATGGATTAGGTTTAATCATGAAAATAAATTAGGGTTTTAAATTTTCTGGAGTTTATAGTTTAATGATGATTGTTTGATCATTGGTTCAATTGGTTTCGTGATTTGATCATGCGTTAGGGTCTAGATCGCCCGAATTAGTTGTTTAATTCACTGCAGAAAATTAGGCAGTTTTGTAACGGTCATAACTCAATCATAAATTATCAAATAAACAATTTACAACATACTGGAGATAACCTCAGAGAGTCTACTTTCCAGCAAAGTTGGTCTCGTGAGTTTTTATGGTCGGGAAGTGGGTCAAAAGGTCGTTACAAAATCAGTGTGTAAAACTGTGACGAATTTCAGTTTTGGTTTTGATTTTTCTAAAAATACTTAGACATCTAGTTAGAGGCTCTAAATCACGTGGAAGTTAGTTTATATATTGTGTGTGACCCCTGAATTTTTTCTAAGTAGGTTATGAAGTTTAAGTGGGTTATCTAACGTCATACTTTTAGGGGGTCAGATTCTGGCCGAATTCTGGACACTTTGGATTAATGAATTTCTAAAGGGTATTTGTAAAAGGGTAATGGCTTTGGGAGAGCTATGAGAGGTTCATAGGACATATATGTAGCATGGTGAATTTTGGTTTGAATTGTGGAAGTGTTTAAGTGGTACGTTTAGGACGCGTAAGTGAGTATAAAATTCTGCTCAAAACCAGAAAATTTAAAGTGTAGCATTGAAGTGTAAATGGCATATGTAGGAGTTGGAAAAGGGTTAAATCAAGTATAGAACTATGGTAGATAGCTTAGATATCCATCATAGTTGAGGTTACATCATATTGGGTTGAATGCCTAATTGATGGTAGCTTATTGTGTGCTTAATTGTTTAGATTATCCGTGAAGTGTTTGTGAAGCTTTTGTTGGATTCTTTTGGGAAGCTAAGCATCAGGTGAGTTTCATAGTCCCACTTTTTAATGTTTTTACATTTGGGATGGAAATGATGCAAAGAGGTTTTGAAATGTTTTAGTTACTGTGATAATGTGATTTAAATGATGCATGGGCTATACGTGACTATTGTATGTTATGTGCTACTTGCTTTTATGGTATGAATTGTTGTGCTTGAGCGTGATCGTCTCATGGCATTTATGGATTTGATTGGTAGTAAGCGTGATCGTCTTATTACTGTGAGTTGTTTGAGTGAGCGTGATCGTCTCATTGTTGTTATGTTTTGTGTGAGGATTGAGCGTGAACGTCTCAATGTGGATTGATGTGATTGCATGTTAGCTTGTATGATAGTACGCTGTATGTCCTGCTATGTTATGTTTTATTTATCACAGTAATTGGATTTAAAGGTTTGTTTTGCGTGTCTTAAACCTATGACTCTCACCAACCGTTGTGTTGACGTTTTTAAGCATCATTTTCAGGTGAGCTTCATGAGAATACTGAGGTTAAGAGAGGTGGCTAGAATGACCGCTAGGATTGCATTGGAGTTCGCTCCTGAGTTTGTTTATGTTTGTTGCATGGATTTTGTTGAATGTTATTTGATTTTATTAGGTTCGTGAGATATTGTTCTTGTATTGGTGAGACCCTTTTTCATTAATACAAGATGTCGTTCTTTTGGTTTTCGGTATTGTCATGACACATTGTGTCATTATGACTTAGTTATGCATTTAGTGTTTCTCTATTGTTGACACCATTGTGTTGTGATGATATCCATGATGTTACGCCTCGTGTTTCCGCCTTGGCGGGGTGTGACAATACCAAAACTGATACTACTAAAAATATGAACAACATTACATGCCATAATGTCATGAGTCACGGAGAACTTTCGGATCCGCTTCAGTATGGTCACTGCATCCTTCTCAAGTTCCCTAAAAGAAGAGAATGTGAAGGGGAGAAACCCATATCCAATATCCGCACACTTAGCTTCATATTTGACGTATTTACGTTGTGCAACCTCAATCACCGCACGCCTCGATACAAAATCAATTAACCCATTTTGCGTAAATGGCGATGAACCTGTGAGTTTCACACATACATTAAGCCATTCGTTCCATGAGTAGGGAAACATATCAACTGGACGTAAGGGTTTGTGCCCTGCACCAAGTACAATATCAACTTCCTTACCAGCTGAAATCCTAGACCGAAAACATATATTTACTAGGGTATCACGCACAATGTTATGCCGATGTTAGATACCAACAATAGCAGCACATGATACAACATGGTCTTTATATTATTATTATTATTATTATTATTATTATTATTATTATTATTATTATTATTATTATTATTTTATTAGAAAATTAGTGTATTTACAAGAAATTAGTGGGAATCCGAGATACTATCTGGGCCCATACTCCTCTACCTATGGCAAAGCTAATCTACTGAAAATGTGAACAACAGCGCGCGCTCCAATGTCTTGAGCCACGGAAAACATATGGATCCGCTTCAGTAAGACAGCCACATCATTCTCCAATTCTCCAAAGGAAGAAAATGAGAAAGGGAGAAAACCATAACCAATATCTGCACACTTAGCCTTATATTTGACGCGTTTACATTGTGTTTCATCAATCACAGCACGACTAGGCATAAAACCAACTATCCTTGTTTGTGTCAAAGGCGAGGATCCTGTTAGATCTACGCATACATCAAGCGCTCCGACCTACGAGTAGAGCAACATATCAGCTCGACGTAAGGGTTTGTCTCCCCCTCCACTAAGCCTAATATCAACTTCTTTACCAGCTGAAATCGATGACCGAAAACAAATATCGACAAGGGTATCACGAAAAACATCACGCCGATGTTTAATCCCAATAATACCAGCACACGATACAACATGGTCTCCATAAATATCCCTCGGAAAGAACCCTGGAGCAAGCTGAGCAACTCAAGAGATTTACAAATCACTTTATTATTATTATAAATCACTTTATTAAGAAACTCAAGAGACTTATAATAAATTAGAGGGGAGCCAAGATACTATCTGTGCCCCCACTCCTTCAGCAATAGCGAAACAGATCCTATTAAATATCTGAACAGCAGCACATGCCCCATTGTCCTGAACCATGGAGAACTTTCGGATCCGCTTCAGCAATGTAACTGTGCCTGCCTCTAATCCCCCCAATGAAGAGAACTAAAATGGAAGAAACCCATATCCAAATACCCGCACACTTAGCCATATACTTAACGCGTTTACGCTGTGCAGCATCAATCACCGCACGACCAGGCACGAAATCTGCCATCCCAGTTTACGTCAAAAGAGAAGATCTGGTTAGCTCCACACACACATCAAGACCTCCATCCCATGAGTAAAGTAATATAACTGCTGGACGTAATGGTTTGTCACACCCCCCATCCAGCCCGATATCAACTTCATTACCAGCTGAAATACCTGAACGATAACAAAAGTCTATAAGGGTATCGCGCACACCATTATGACGATGTTTAATACCAGCAATAACAGCACACAAGACAACATGGTCTTCATAAATATCCCCATTTAAAACCCTTGAGGAAGCTGAATAAGGTTTCGAAACAAAAAAAATAAGGGGATACCTAACCGATAACACAAAACACAACAGTAAGTCTTACCGTTCATATTCCGTCCCAACCTAGAAATAGGGACTACTGATGACATCAAATAACGTTATTTTTATAGCATCATTTATCCCATGTAAATAACCCATTTTGTATAATTATTGCAAAGAATTGTTACTTAATCGTTTGTATTTGAGAATTGCAGTAATTATGGAGTACTTGGTGAAGATTGGCAAAAAGGCACGCATTCTGGTGCTTAAACGAAGACATTTTAAGATTACTGTTCTGACATCTAATACGCAGTATTCATCAAGGAAGATACGGCGTATCTGTGCCCGCACTTCACTAAAGACCACAAAGGAACAAGATCCAATACGCCGTATCTAGAGAAGTCTATACGCCGTATTCAAGTTATGGAAATAAAATATTCTGGAAGATATCGAACGTGGTCCCTACTCCAAGAAACCCCCGATACGCCGTGTAAATACGCCGTATTGACCATATTCTAGACCTTATATATAGAAAACCTAAAAACGGATTTTTAGTGTGCTAAATCATATTTTCGATACCTAAACCATAAAAGTCAATTTTCAGAGGAGAAAAAGAGCAGAAGTGGTCTTGCAACGCAATTAATTAGATAGGAAACAACTTGTAATCTCCTATACTCTTGTAATCGTTCAGTTTTTGGTATCATTCGTTCACTCGGTTAGTTTACTTTGGCTAAATTATTACCTTTGTATTGATTATGATGTTTAAAGGCTAATACCTTCGGGTATTAGCTATTATTATGAAGATCTGAATGTTTAGTTTGTTTATCTTGATTGCTTAATTTATCGTTGATTGATTGTTTATGTTTATTAGTTTATACTTGTTTGCGTTCTTTTGTATGCGACCTATCATTCAATTGGATCTAGTGATACGTACCAAGTAATCTAGATGTCGGGATGGCTCTCCATATAGTGATTTATACATCTAGACCAATAGGATCACGAATAATAACCTATCTTTACTCTTAGTTGCAAGCTTAGTTGGACCGGCAAGTGACCCTTGGGATCAACGAGTACATTCTCAATTAATTGGTAAAGACTTGGTTAGTGAAATACTAGTGTATAAATTGCCTTTAAGCAGTAAGTGGGTAAAGTCTCTATGAGCTAGGGTTTAACAAGACCACCATTGCTTTAATCCCTAAGATAGATTATAATCAGCAAATAAGGATGCTTTATGCGGATACGTTTAATTGTGACAAAAGTATCGCCTAAGTCTTAAGAATGATATGCCACCTCGAGATAAGTACTCATTGCACTAAATAAACAAACCAACGTTCTGATTGGATTAATAATGGTTAATACAGTTTTCTTATATTTGGCTAGACCGCCTTTTTATCTTCGGTCAATTTGCTTGTGTGTGTTTTAGTGTCTTAAGTTTATTTTAGTCACCACAAAACCCGTTCCAGTCTCTCAGGCTGAAAACCATCTTATCTGTTATATTTAGGATTAACATAGGTTTAGCATAGGTTTAACATAGAATAGAATTAACTTAGTTTAGATAACCAAAATATTAATAAATTGAAAGATTGTTTCTCGCTCTTAGTGATCGACACCCTACTTACTACGAAACTCCTATCGACTGGGAACACTGCCCGTTAAAGTGTTGTTTTTGGTAAAGTCGGCAAAAATATAAATTTAAAAATTGAAACATAAATTACAACCACACAACGGCACATCAAGTTTTTGGCGCCGCTGCCGTACGAAACCAAGGAGCTTCGATTAAAACTCTGGAGATTCAAATCAGGCAAATAAGCAAGGTACTATAGGAAAAAGGATTTGGAAGCCTACCTAGCTCTACTGAAGCCAACTTAAGAGATCATGTCAAGTCGAGTTCGACTACTGCTGAAGTTGATTCAAACCCGATACGCCGTATTGGATCACCCTAATACGCCGTATCCACTCCACAGAACATAAGATTAATGTTTGAGTCAAGACAAACGACAATCCCATTTCCAAGTCGTTTGAATAATTACTATTGCGAGGAAAAGAAAGGATCGTATAGACCGCAATTCATGAAAGCTTACTCATATGGAGCTTCACATATCGATAATTCCATACCCCGAAAAGAGAAAGACCTAGGGAGTTTCACTTTACCTTGCTATATTAATAATGTTTGCTTTGATAATGCCCTTGCTGACTTAGGAGCTAGCGTAAGTGTCATGCCTCTCTCGACCTTCCTTAACTTAGGTTTAGGCGAATTAGCTCACACTAAGTTGACAGTTGAATTAGCAGATAGGATTATGAAATATCCAAAAAGAATTGCTGAAAATGTGCTAGTGGGTATTGGTAAATTTGTTTTCCTCATAGACTTTATAATTCTTGATATGCCCGAGGATGTCAAAGTTCCTTGATCCTCGGAAGACCATTTTTGTATACCGCTCACGCTAAGATTGATGTATTCAAAAGGAAGATTAGTTTGAGGGTTGGGAATGAGAAAATTATTTTTAAAAGTGTTAAACCTGCTAATATTTTAATTAAGAGGGTCTACATGTTAAGCTTAAGAGAAATAATAGAACTTGATTTAGAAGCTAGGCTAATGGGAGAGACTTTGGTGATAAATAGATCATTAGACCATTTATATAAAGATTACATTGAATTAAATGATCTTAATGTACTATTAGAGCTTATGAGAGATCAAGTTGATGATTTGATGCCCACCATTGAGGAAGGTGATGTAATTGATGAGCCCATGATTGACATAATCAAGACTATGAGTAATGAAAGTTTTGACGAGTACCCTAGTTTTTGTGACTTTGACCAGAAGATCCATATCGACTGTGCCTACAACTTAAGATTTTCGTACATGATAGGTTTCGAGCATGTAACTGATAATTTTTTCCCAATTTTGTCCGTCAATATGAAGTCTAAGGAGTTCTATAATTCTATAATATAGGAAAATTTTAGATACAAGGGAAAGAACGTAGTCGGGGCTTTTATGAATGTACCTATTTTTGTCAAAATTTTTTTTGTTGTAACTCATTTTGTAGTAGTGGAAAATATGGATGGCTATCGAGATCAAGACATGGGAGATATTATTCTCGGAGAACCGTTCTGCAAAGCTTCATGTGTGGAAGCAAGAAGGTTTGATGGATTATTCATTATCCACAATGATAGTGATAACGTGATTTACCAAATGGCGCGATCACATCCAAGGTTTAAACATCTATCCAATGCCCAATGCAACAAGATCAAGCCGTTTCTAAAGGTGAATTTGCACGATAAGCTGAATGGAATCTCGCATCCGTACCAAAATCTCAAGAGTTTCAACAAGGGGGACTTGAACTTAGGCCCCGAATATGTCCAAGATGCGAAGATGGAAGAATGGGTCACACGCGGGCACATAAGCGTGCATGAGTTAGAGTGAAGAAGCTGGAAGGGAAAAGTCTAACTTAAAGACTAGCTGAAAGAAAAGTGCTTTCCAGGAGACAACCCGAATTGTTATTTATTTTTATCGAGTTTGTCTTCCCATAAATCAATACGGTGTATCCGCTCCATACCATACGGCGTATTGAATGTCTGGACGTTATCAGTCCTTTATTTTTATGCACTTTAAATATTATTGTCAGTTCTGTCTATACGGCGTATTCATGAAGATGATACGGCGTATTCAACAGACTGACCTATATTAAGATACTTTTTACAGGTTTCTCAATATGGCGTATTCCAGTTTATAGATACGGCGTATTGGTCTCCTGTATAGTTTATTTATTTTATTTATTAATTAACCGTAGATACCCGAGATAGGATTTTGCATGTTTTTCCTATATTTTGCACAGGACCTCGCTACAAAGAAATCGACAAAGTTGGTGAAGTATCGATCATCTGGAATCCTATGTGTGATTGTAGTCATGCCGGCATACAGACGCATTTACAACACACATTCTTGCTCATAAACTTAACTTGGAGAATCTACCGAGCAAAATATAAGGGGAGTTTCTCATTCTAATTGTTTTAATTCCCGTTTCTAAGGTTTTATCTATACAACGAGGACGTTGTATACTTTAAGTGGGGGGATGAGAATTAGAATGTATACTTGTCCTATTTTTCACATAAAATGCTTAAATTATGATCAAATTTAATTTTTTTTCAAGCATACTTTTATGAAATTACTTGTTACATAACATGCACACAATAACCCTTATTAGATATTGTGAGGATTTAACCTTATCCGTTTCCAAATGTTTACCCAAATTTCACAAAAATATCAGTGTGCCAGTGATGTTGTAGACTTTTAAACTTGGCTTGGTATATCTATTCGAGACCGCAATAATGAGTACTATGGATTTATATGGAGTAACTTGTTTAAATTGGTAAATTTATAGGATTACACCCAAAAAGCCTTTATATGTTGTTTAACTAACTAACTACACCGGTTAGTTAAATCTTGTATAAACCCTTTGTTTACTCTCATTTTAAGAGTAAGATACCCCTAGAAAAACCTATAGAGCCAATCCTTTAGGATAACACTAACTATTTGTTTCGTTACACCTTTACATCTTAGCCTACCCTGTTAGATTAAGTCCATTTATCAGTTGCTAGTTGCTTAAAGTGTAAAGTAAGTATTTTCCGAGTCTTGTGTCAATTTTCTATCTTTGGTACGGTTAGGAAGAAATTTGCACATTGCAAATAGGAATGTAATAAGTAGTCAAAACTGATGTATTTTTACTACCATCACAATTATTGGTACGTCCGAAGAATGAATAATTATCGAAAGAATTATCCGGATTTATTGTGATCGTAAAGATGGTGAAATTACACCGAGTTTCGTAGTTAGTTTATAAAAAAACAAAAAAATTAGAAAAATCGAAACAAAAAAGAGGAGGAAAGTTTGGAGATAATCGTTTCGCAAAAGCTTAAACCGAAGGAATTATATCAAGGATCGATTATTCGTTGATACGTCTTATAAGTAAATGATGTAAAGTTTTGTATAAAGTGGTAGATAGCGCCACTTGTCTTGTAAAAGTATGTAAAATATAGGATGATTGGGAAGTTGACCGTTACGGAAACGCCAACTTAGGTTGTTGTTTTTTATCTATGATCAAGACGTGTGTAAATAGTCATGTCTTTTTTATGGGAACGGTCAGGAAAAAGTGTCTAGCAACTTGTACCTTATCTGTTTGGACTTAGTCTATTTGTTTCGTAATTTTTATTTAACAACAATTTATTTCCCTTTTCCTAATCATTAACCTTGGGTTTTACTCGAACGAGGATGTGATCGAGTCATGCATGTCTATTCCATTGTTACGGCCATGTATGCGCGATTCAGCTGCCTTATTGGTTTATTACTTTTAGTGAAAGTTAGAAGATCCATACCCTATATCATTCTTCATCCTAACCCTTGGTTAAACTCGAATGAGGATGTGATCGAACACACATGTCTATTCCATCGTTATGGCCATGTATGTGTGATCCAGCTTCCTTGTTGGTGTGGTACTTTTGGTGAAAGATTATAGAATGATCAACCCTAAGCCTTATAATAAAAACCCATTTTGCCTTTATAAACTTGTTACTCCTTAGCTCTAGTGGTGGAGATGTGTGTCCTTGCCAAGCCTATAATAGAATACTCGTCACAACCGAGCAATTGAACGAATTAGTTACATGTTACCACATAGATTAGTTAAGTGATTTGAGAGTTTTCATCTACCTATTTCATGAGAGTGTGTACTTGTAATTGATCGAATAAATGCTTAACGGAAAAAATCCTTAGGGATACATTTTCATAAACTTCTAAAGGCTACTTGAGGACAAGTAGGATTCAAGTGGGGGATATTTAATGACATCAAATAACGTTACTTTTATAGCATCATTTATCCCATGTAAATAACCCATTTTGTATAATTATTGCAAAGAATTGTTACTTAATCGTTTGTATTTGAGAATTGCAGTAATTATGGAGTACTTGGTGAAGATTAGCAAAAAGACACACATTCTGGAGCTTAAACGAAGACATTTGAAGATTACTATTTTGACATCCAATACGTCGTATCTATCAAGGAAGATACGGCGTATCTGTGCATGCACTTCACTAAAGACCACAAAGGAACAAGATCCAATACGCCGTATCCAGAGAAGTCTATACGCCGTATTCAAGTTATGGAACTAAATTTTTTTGGGAGATATCAAACGTAGTCCCTACTCCAAGAAACCCCCGATACGTCGTATTGACCTCAGTCAAAGACCATATTCCATACCTTATAAATAGAAAACCTAAAAATGGGTTTTGAGTATGTTAAATCATATTTTCGATACCTAAACCATAAAATTTGATTTTTAGAGGAGAAGAAGGGCAGAAGTGGTCTTGCAACGCAATTAATTCGATAGAAAACAACTTGTAATCTCCTATATTCTTGTAATCGTTCAGTTTTTGGTATCATTCGTTAACTCGGTTAGTTTACCGTGGCTAAATTTATTACTTTTGTACTGATTATGACGTTTGAAGGCTAATACCTTCGGGTATTAGCCATTATTATAAAGATCTGAATGTTTGGTTTGTTTATCTTGATTGCTTAATTTATCGTTGATTGTTTGTTTATGTTTATCAGTTTATACTTGTTTACGTGTTTTTGTATGCGACCTATCATTCAACTGGATCTAGTGGTACGGACCAAGTAATCTAGATGCCGGGATGTCTCTTCATATAGTGATTTATACATCTAGACCAATAGGATCATGAATAATAACCTATCTTTACCCTTAGATTGCGAGCTTAGTTGGACCGGCAAGTGACCCTTGGGATCAATGAGTACGTTCTCAATTAATTGGTAAAGACTTGGTTAGTAAACTACTAGTGTATGAATTGCCTTTAAGCAGTAAGTGGGTAAAGTCTCTATGAGCTAGGGTTTAACAAGATCACCATTGCTTTAATCCCTAAGATAGATTATAATCAAAAAATAAGGATGCTTTATGGGGATACGTTTAATTGTGACATAATTCTTCGTATCTAGGTCTTAGGAAGAAGTACCCCCTAAGTCTTAAGAATGATATGCCGCCTCGAGATAAGTATTCATTGCACTAAATAAACAAACCAACGTTCTGATTGTATTAATAATGGTTAATACAGTTTTTTTATATTTGGCTAGATCGTTCTTTTATCTTCTGTCAATTTGCTTGCATGTGTTTTAATGTCTTATGTTGATTTTAGTCACCACAAAACCCGTGCCAGTCTCTCAGGCTGAAAACCCCCTTATCCGTTAGATTTAAGATTAACATAGGTTTAGCATAGGTTTAACATAGAATAAAATTAACTTAGTTTAGATAACTAAAATTTAATAAATTAAAAGATTGTTTCTCGCTATTAGTGATCGACACCTTACTTACCACGAAACTCCCATTGACCGGGTACACTGCCCGTTAAAGTGTTTTTTTGGTAAAGTCGGAAAAATATAAATTTAAAACTTGAAACATAAATTACAACCACACAACAACACATCAACTGTCCTAAGCCATTCAGAGGTATGATCCTCCCTTTGAGAATTCCACAAGGCCGTCTGTCGAGGAGATAAAGAAAATATAGACTCTGCATTTTTAGTAACCCGTGTGAAATATATATCTGCCATTTTCTTCATGAGTTTGGGGGTAGCGATCTCACTTGAATTACACAAAAGGTAAGTTTCCATAGATGTATTAAACACAGACAAGGCATCATCGAAAATAGGCTCGGAAGCAACAATACCAGTATGCCGAAGAAGCTTAGTTTGCAGGCCAGTAGATTGTAATCGTGACGCGAGGAAGGCATAATTTAAAACATCACTCACAGTATAAACACAAGTCCCCTAAATGCAAAGGGTAAGGTGGCAAGCCTTCATTATTATTATAAATCACTCTATTATAAACTCAAGATATATATAAAAAATTAGTTGAAAGCTGAGATACTATCTGAGCCTCCACTCCTTTATCTATAACAAAACTAATCCTATTAAAAATATGAAGAGAAACGCGTGCTCCAATATCTTGATTCATGGAGAACTTTTGAATCCGCTTAAGCAGTGTAACGGCATCCTCTTCTAACTTCCCCAAAGACGAGAATGAAAAAGGAAGAAGACCATATCCAATAGCTTCACACTCATTATTATTATTACTATTATTATTATTATTACAATTATTATTATTATTATTATTATTATTATTATTATTATTATTATTATTATTATTATTATTTTTATAACATCACTTTATTAGAAGAAATAAGATATTTACAAAAAGTTAGTGAGGAGCTGAGATACAAGCTGAGCCCCTACTCGTTTAGCTATAGCAAAGCTAATCCTATTAAAAATATGAACAACAGCATGTGCTCGAATGTCTTGAGTCACGGAGTACTTTCGGATTCACTTTAGTAAGGTCACTGCATCCTTCTCTAATTCCCTAAGCGAAGAAAATGAAAAGGGGAGATAACCATATCCGATGTTTGCACATTTAGCCTCGTACTTGACCCGTTTACGATGTGCTGCATCAATTACTACACGACCGAGCACAAATCAACCATCCCAGTCTGCGTCAAAGGTGAGGACCCTGTAAAATCCACACACACATCAAGCCCTTCGTCCCGCGAATAAAGTAAGATATTTGCAGGACGTAAGGGGTTGTCACATCCTCCATCAAGACCAATATCGACTTCTTTTCCAGCCAAAATCTGTGACCGAAAACATATGTCAACAAGGGTATTTCGCACAACATTATGTCGATGCTTGATACCATTAATATCGGCAAAGGATACCACATGGTCTTCATATATATCCCCCGTAAATACTTTGGAACAAGCCGAGCACGGCTTCGAAACAGAAAATAAGGACACCTAATTGATAGCATAACACACAATGGTAAGTCTTACCGTTCATAGTCTGTCCCTACCCAGAAATCAAAACCACCCTAAGCTAATCAAAAGTTTGATCCTCCATTTGAGATTGCCACAAAGCCATCTATCGAGAAGATAAGGAAAAAGTGGATTATACATTTTGAGTAACACGTGTGAAATATACATCTGTCAGTTTCTTCATGAGTTTGGGGGCAACGATCTCACTTGTATTACTCAAAAGGTCAGTTTCTATTTTCATATTAAACGCACACAAGGCGTCATTAAATGTAGGCCCAAAAGCTACAATACCGGAATGTCGAAGTAACTTAGTCTGCAAGCTAGCAAACTGTAATCTAGACACAAGAAATGCATAATTCTAAACATCACCTTCACAATGGACGCTAAGCCCCCCAAATGCAAAGGGTAAGGTAGCAAGTCTCCATTGCCAATCACTAAAACCAGGTCCAGAAGCACTAACAATACGCTATAGAGTGGAACGAAGAGCACATCAAAAGAAAGTTAGGCCATCTCAATCACCTGTGGAGAACATGTGCGCATAGCAAAATATAGTTTTGATATACCTGCACAAGCATGAAGAAGCAGCAACTCACACTCAGAGATCATTAATCTTAGCAATTGTATCCATCAACGCAATGGTTTTGGCCAATCTCTTCATCACAAGCTCACTGCTGATATTGAAATCTACACTAGCAGGCCCACCGAGTAATTTAGCACCATGAAAGGTCCAAGCAATATTAGGCGGGAAAACACCCTCAAGCCTGCTTCTAAGGTCTTTCTTTGGCAAAAAAATCTCAGTTTTATCAACGTTGAGATGCAAGCGACAACGAGGTTCATCCTCTATAATTAACTCTAAAACTTTTTCCACAACTAAAGTATCTTCAATAACAGTGCTATCATCCAGATACCAAGCCTGTAAAGAAATACTAAAGAAGTCTCTAATCTTACATTCCTTGTGAGATATATATAAATATTATCAATATATTAATATTATTAATATATCTACAAATTGGCTCTACCAGAAAAAGATAACACAATATTAACCTTCTTTTTTTTAGAACGGCAACTATTATAAAACCAACTAGCAAGAAGCTAGAAAAAGAATTACAAAGAGATCAAATAGGGGTGTTGCAACCAACTATCCCAACTAAAAGTACAATTACATCTAGAAAGGCACCAAGTGAAAGAGCGCGAAACAATATCGTCAAAAATAACATCTTTACGAGGGGCTTTCGACGAGAAGAGCAACTGATTACGAAACATCCATACGCTCCACCAAGTTATATAAAGAACTCCTTCCAGCAAATCTTTAACTTTAGAGCTTAATCTGATGGAATTGAACCAATTAAGCCAATCAGCATATGAACCAAGGGGCGTCCATGATAGATTCCACCAGCGGCATACGAGCCTGACGATATCCGTAGCCAATCTGCAACTGAAGAACAAGTGCGAGGAATCTTCCTGAGCAGAGGAGCAAAGCGGACATAAAAGATCAGAAACTAGGACACCACGATGTTGTAAATTGGATCGAGTAGGCAACCGATCCAGGAAAACCTTCCAAGCAAAAACATTTATTTTTATTGGAACATATTTAACCCATCGAGTAGCAGTAGGGGCTTTCGGCAAGAAACATTCATCAAGAAGAATGCGAACATCTTTGACCCGAAAAACACCTTCCCCATTTAAATCCCACACCCATCTATCCTCCATATTAGACAACAATGTCCCTTCAATATATGTTTGAAGAAGAGCTAATTGAGAAGATTCAACCCCTCCTCTAACAGAACGACGAAGAGAAGAGGTAACCGAGAATTGCAGTTTATCAGCCACCGTACAATCTTTATTAATCTCCAAAGCATAAATTCGTAGAAACATAACACGAAGTTGAGTGTCACCAATCCAAACTTCATTCCAAAATTGCGTGCGTAAACCATTACCCACACGAATATGACAGTGAGAAATCAGGTCCACACCACACAATATTAACCTTCTAACACATGAAAACACAACTCCACAAACAAACATAGCATAACACCGTCTTACAACTTAAGTGTTCTATATGATTTTTCACAAATTAATAAATAACAAGCAAAGATTACCCGCGCGTTGCTGCGGGCGTTATTTTTTCGCGCGTTATTGCGGGGCATTTTTTTTGATCGGGTTAATTTCTTCGGTCTCATGTTTAATAGTTTGTTTTTTTCTCATATTAAATGACAATTTTTTTTTTCAATAAAGGGGATGTATATATTTTTTTTGGGCCCAGGCCGATAGAAAGTCGTAAACGTAATTTTTTTTTCTTCTTATTTTTGACGAAAGAAGGGGGGAGTATAAAGGTTTTTTTTTTCCGGACGATGAACAGTAACCACCGGTATAATTTTTTTTGGGCCGATGAACAGTAACCACCGGGCCTAGCGCAGCGTTAGCTGCGGGCGTTATTTTTTCGCGCGTTATTGCGGGGCATTTTTTTTTGTTCGGGTTAATTTCTTCGGTCTCATGTTTAATAGTTTGTTTTTTTCTCATATTAAATGACAAATTTTTTTTTTCAATAAAAGGGATATATATATATTTTTTTTTGCCCAGGCCGATAGAAAGTCGTAAACGTAATTTTTTTTTTCTTCTTATTTTTGACGAAAGAAGGGGGGAGTATAAAGTTTTTTTTTTTTTTTCGGCCGATAAACAGTAACCACCGGTATTAAAAAAAAGTATCAAAAAATTTTTTTTGGTCGATGAACAGTAACGGGCTACTGTTCATAGATGAACAGTGCCTGTTACTGTTTTTGGCTTTATGTGTAATGATAAATGTGTATATATATAATAAGATTAGTTGCTTAGTTTCTAAGTTTTGTATTTGGGAAAAGTTAAAATATTGATATTTTAACTTTAATAAATAAAGTGCTTTCACATTATACGCTTATTTGAAACTTATACGCTAACTAATAATTAATCATATAATCATATTAGTAAGTTGACTTCCATATTGATTAATATCATCAATTCCAAAGTCTTGCTTTGACCCATTCCAATGTAACAAATTTAGACACGTTTGATACTCTTATACACTTGTCGTTGTGCTTAGATAAAAAAAACCACCTAAGTTAGGACTAGGGTAATAAAAGAGTACCACATCCAATTTTATTACAATCAACTTAGCGTTACGTTAATTAGTCTTTTTACAACCAAATTCATCATCAACATAAATAACACAACCAACACAATCACCTAAATGTACCACACTTATATACAAATATACCAACCAATACAGTCACATACACACACAACAATGATTTTCTCTCTCTACACAACTCGATCGAGAAAACGACCGAGCTCTTTCAAATGGCCATGAAGACACGCCGAACAAAGGTGAGTGTATAGTAATAGACATGACGCGTCGAACAAGGTGCCAACAAGAACGAAGACACGTCTATAGTTACTTATTACGCGTAGCCTAAGTGTCTTGCAATTTCAGTATGCCGTCAATCTTTCTGATTTCCCTAACAATTATACTTGCCATCTCAGATTTTTTCCATTTTAAGGAAATTACATCATGTGAGAGGGAATTTTTTTTATTACATATATGCAGTGTTTTAAAACTCGGGTTGACCCGGCCGGTTGAACCGGTCCGGAAGCTGGTTTTGGCAAAAAAACTCGATTGAACCGTGACCCGATGATTTGACCGAGTCAATTAAAAATTCGGTTTTTAAAACATTCCATATATAGGCAGATGAAAAGAAAGCAATGTCAACCCTTTGCAATTTTGACCCCAAATCTACCTTATGCCTCTTAGTTCCAGCCTTTTTGTACCCATACGTACTTGCAATATGCACTCAAAAAGCTATCATATATTCGTCCCTTGTGACATTGTAAAAAACTTGTTTGTTACCACAACATCTCTTAGTGCCTAGTCTTCCCGTTACCCTGATAAAAACTACGGAGTATTAATTTTGTACACTACTAAAAAGAACATCATCGTGGATACATTCGTGAAGTAAGAAAATATCATTTCTAGTGGATCTACATAAGAATGCCTACAGGGTTGTTTTCTAAACTTGAAATCAAAGTTGATAGTGAAGTTAGCGGGAGAATGATAGCCTGATACGACCCGGTTCGGGGTTGTATCGGGATAGGGCACAACTTCAAGCGTGTGTTGGCTCCGTCAGAAAATAGAGAGAAGAATTAGAATTGTTTTGATATTTTACTTTGATTGATTGATTATAATAAAAGAATACAACGAGTATTTATAATAGCTAAATGGGTCATAGGCCTATCATGGGTTATTATGACCTTCCTAAACAAATAGTCAAACATATTAAATGTTTTCTTAATACGACTCAACACATATCCTAAACATAATAAACTTTCATAATAAACTATAGTAATATCGTAGCCATAATAAATTATGATATTATCTTAAACTGAGGGCGTAACATTCCTCACTCCTTCGAAATCACCTTACCCTCAAGGTGTCGTCTTGAAAAGCACTCTTTATTCCAGCATCCCATAATATTCTTTGCATTGCAGTCAACACTAATATTCTTTGTATTGCAGTCAATACTACCCGCCAGTCATGTATAGCTATGGGTTCTTCTAACGGCTTCGTGCTTATCACATTGGCAGATGCATCAGCTTCAATAAAAAAGACCTCATTAAAATCCGGTAAACTTAAAACCGGTATAGTAGATAACCGATGCTTAAGCTCCTTGAAGGTTGACGCCTCCTGTACACCCCACTTAAAACCATCATCATTACTTTTCCTTTTTTACGGCTTAGTTCCATGTTCTTTTGATTCTGAAGTGTAAAACTCACCAGTCTCTTCAATCTTTGCAATCGTGTCAGCGGTTGTAGTAGTTTCGTGTAAAGCTTCTGATGGAATTTCTGGTGCAACTTCTGGTGCTATATGAGAATCAGATGCCTTATTTTGGGATCCACCTATTGTAAGAATTGGAGAGGTTGGGGGCTTCAGGTTTGGTGTATCACTGGTTGCAGTCGGCCCTTGGTTCGCGAAGCGTGCTTCCGCTACGCGGGCTAATGAAAAAGCCTCACCTAAAGTGGTGGGGTTTGACCATAAGAGTGCGCTTTGTAGAGCCGGTTTAAGTCCGGAGATATAAATCGTTGTAAGTAAAGAATCAGATTTCCCCGTTACTCGACTTATAAGCATCTCAAACTCATTCTGGTATTTGGCCATCGTACCCCTTTGCAATTGCTAGATAGTGCATATTCCGCGTCCGGATCGCTGCCGCCCGATGCCATGAACAAAAACTCAAAAAAAACAATTTTTTTGATGAATAGTAACTGCGATGAATAGTACTCTCAATGAAAGCACCTTAATATGACCCGGTTCGGGTTGTATCGGGATAGTAGCACCACTTCAAGCGTGTGCGAGCTCCTTAAGAATATAGAGAGAAGACTAGACAATTTATTTGACAAACTTGATTGATTGATTAATTGATTACATTGTGAAAACTTAAATAGTAGTTATGTGATAACTCACACAAACTTAAGACTTATCCTAAAACATAACAAATACTTATCCTAAACACATATCTTAAATAACTGATAAGTATGATGGTTATTCCAACCCATCATGAAGTCCTTGTGCATATCCACAGGCGTATCATTCCTCACTCCTTCAAAACCACCTTACCCTCAAGGTGTTATCTTGAAAAACACTCTTGATTCCGGGATCCCATAATCTTCTTTGAATTGCAACCTCCATCTTTTTCTTCTTCCGCCTTCTGCTGCCTTAGAAATAACACAACACTCTTCTTTTGCCTTCCGCTGCCCCATGACTCTTCTCGCGATATACCCCAAGCGCTTCACCACCACCCACAACAACCTCTACCACCCTTTCCTTATTATCTGAAAATTCGTCAAACTTGCTACGAACTTCATTACTCTCGCCAATATGGATAACACAGTCTATCACGCTACTAACCGCATCTAAGGACCCTTTAATCTCAGGTGGAGCTTCTTCACTTGGCCATGATAGAACGATATCTATTTTCTCTTTAATGTTCAGCTTTTTCCCTGCAATTGTCTCAAAACGAGCCTCCATTATACGGGCTATGGAAAAGGTTTCTTCTAAAGTTGTAGGCGCTAATCTCAAGAGTGCACATTGTAGAAGCGGTTTAAGTCCAGAGATATAAAACGATTTAAGTAAAGATCCTGAGATCCCCGTTACTCGTTTTATAAGCATCAAAAACTCACTCTCATATTCGGCCACCGTTCCCCTTTGCAATAGCTTAGAAAGTGCGTATCTCGCGTCTTGATCACTGCCGTCCGATGCCATGAACCGTAACTCGAAGAACATTTTTTTTTGCCGATGAAAAGTAACCCTCAATGAATTGTTTTCGATGAATAGTAACTGATGAACAGTACTGTGAATAGTGATCAATGAATAGTAACTGTGATGAATAGTAACTCGTGAATAGTATTATTTTTTGGTAACCTGGATCGGAAGCCCTCTTAACGAGAGCTCTCAATGAAAGCACCAGTTGATACGACCCGGTTTGGGGTTGTATCGGGATAAGGCACAACTTCAAGTGTGTGCTGGCTCCATCAGAAAATAAAGAGAAGAATTAGAATTGTTTTGATCTTTTACTTTGATTGATTGATTATAGTGAAAGAATACAACGAATATTTATAATAGCTAAATGGGCCATAGGCCTATTATAGGCTATTATGACCTTCCTAAACAAATAGTCAAACATATTAAATGTTTTCCTAAACATAATAAACTTTCATAATAAACTATAGTAATATTGTAGCCATAATAAACTATGATAGTATCCTAAACTGAGGGCGTAACATAGCCTCTTGTCAGGTTCAAGGACTGATTATCGAATAGATTGATTGAGAACGAAAAACCAAAAAAACCTATCATGAGAGTTCAGAACAATATATAAGACCCAATAAAAAAGACAAAAAACAAAAGCATGCAACAAGAGTCCCGCGTAAAACTGCATGCCAAATAGTCAAGAAAACTTGCGGATACAAAAGGGTAACGGGGAGTCCGGGAGGATGTTTTCACTCTACAGTTACCCTAGAAGGACGATTATTTAACTTGCATGTACTCGGCCTAACAAGATATGTCAATGATATGATCAAACAAGTTAAATAATGATGATGTCAGAAAACAATTTGGATTGACCAAATAGGATAAGTTTGCAGCTAATCATTAATGATTCTATTCTACATATATTTATAGAACCGATGACGAAAAATGAACCGATAATCCTTGTAACAAAGTCAGCAATGCTTAATAACAATATATTTATAGAACCGATGATTCTATTCTAAACACTAGGTGTATTGGAAGACTTTTTCAGATGTTTTGCTTTTAAATGACCTCGAAATTTCTAACGAGTTGACTTCTTCATACCAAAAAGGGAATTTCTTCAGAGTTGTAACATCTATAACAACACCACAAGTTAAACGGAAAGTCATAAATCTTCTTCCCTTTATATAATCTTTCATTCATATTGTTCTAATATCAATACAAATTCCTGGTTTTGCATTGGTATTAACATGGGGGTTCACACTAAATGTCGGTGCGTAATTATATCAGTTTTAGCAATCATAACGACTGTGACCATTATATGTGTCTTCTACACCACTCCATCGGATCCTATATTCACGCTCAATGATTTTTACTCCTCAGCCCTCAACCTATCAGACATATCCTCCACAACCACAGCCGCAAATCAAACGATTTTCTTTGACATGAAACTCCATAACAAGAACAAAGCCATGGGAGCATACTACAATCCTGTTAAGATTACGTTTTCTTACATCCCTAATAAGAAGTTGACTTTTCCTGTAGCAGAATTCACCGTGCCCAAGTTTTACCAAGGTAATAGAAGAAGCAAGCATGCCAGAGAAACGGTGACCACTCGAGGCATAGCACCCTTTAACAGGACGGTAAAATGGTCAGTTTTTAAGGTAGAAGTGCTCACCAAAGTTGGGCATACGTCACCTGCGTATCGTAAGAAGGGAACAGTGAACGTAGTAGCCAATGTGTGGGTTGACCAAACAGGAGAGCAATTTCCAAAGAAAGGCATTAAACTTTTTGAATCCGGTGTGAGTGGTGTGTTTGGTTGTTCAAGCATGCAAATAGGTTTATTTATCCTTACAACTGCTACTATTTTAGTGATCATATGATATTAGAGATGTGTGAAAGCTTACTGGTGATGTAATGATCTCTACCAAGAGATTTATAAACTGATCGCCACGTGAGACGTGTGTATATTTTGTGATTTCCATTGAATTGAATACCTCCTTGATTCGTAAATTATTATTTGGCATTTACTACCTGTTTTTATACCTCCTTATTGATTGATGAAGTTGATTTCTATACCGCACGTACAAATTGTTTCAACGCCTCTCTCGCTTGCCTACCCCTCTAGTTACCCCTGATAAAATCGACCCAATGCATATCTGCTAAAATAACTATCATTGATACATCTGGGAAGTAAGAAATTGAGATTTTGACCGGAAGAGCTAGGAACATAACTTAAATATTTAAGGCTCGATTGTTGATAATTGATTAAAAACGATGGACTTAACGGCGTTTTTAATTAAGATAAAATGAAAGTCCGGAAAAAAAAAAAGTATAGTTTTATGGGGTGTTAAGAACATAGTCAAAGGTGATCAAACAGTGTATGATGTGTTTCATCATCTTTTCTTAACCCAAAATAGGAGTGTATTTTATGGGGTTGAGGGTTGACCATTCTATATATATAGATGATCAAGAAGATAGTTGAACCCATGTTGTTCTTTGCTTGTTATTTTAGAAACAGTTTTGGTATGGATCTAAGTAATAAATACCTATTGCTAAGTTCCGGTCCTTTAGCTGGCTAGCTTGGGATCTTAAGCTAGCTTATTACGAATCAGCAGCTCATGCCATGTTCAAGGCTTGATTATTGTAAGTGGCCACACCAACCTCTGGAAGAGGGAGAGCTTTACTCGGTTTGAGACTATGTGGCGGTGAGTTCAAACCCAATGGACTAGTCGGCTAAACGGTCACAAACCATAGTTACCCAAAAAAAAGGCTTGATTATTGATTAAAGTGGTTGAAAATGAAGGACTGGATGGCATCCTGAGAATAAATACGCCATATATACGTTGCATAGCACATCAAGGAGCTAGCTGAGTGCAAGTTTTAATACCAACTGTGTGAGCCACATAAATAGGAATTTTTATGAGCTAAAAAGGAAAATGATTAAGTTGAAAGTGAAAATTGATACCATGTTCATGTTTGCTTAATTATTGTTGTAAAAATTATAAAGTGTCAGGGTTTGGGCCTATCAGTTCTAACAAATTTACGAAATTAAATTTTTGATTCTAAAAATGACGACGCTTAGCTTTTTTCTAGACCATCAGAATTTACACATTGTTTGTTTCTGAAGATTAATTTACACATTGTTTGTTTCTGAAGATTAATTTATACTCATACAACGTAGTCATCTGCATAGATGATCATATGATTAATTTATACTCATACAAGTTTGTGAGTTGACTGTCGTAGATCATATTGTGTTGATGTTGTCATTGTCACTCGAGTTCTACAAGTCGATTGTGTAGCCTAAGCTGACGTGTCGGATTACATCTAGATTTAAGGATGTGCTAAAGAGTCGATGAAAGAGTTGTAGTCAAGAAATTAAGATTTATTCCTACTCTTACATTAGTCGTAGAAGTTGGAAGCTGATTCGAAAATAGATTAAAAGGAATGTAGATCCAATTTCTTCTTAGAATGGATGGACATGATTTTATACGGCGATAGATTAATGACAGCCAATAATTTATTGAAGTTTATGTTGATTCAGTGCACTTTTATATGGAAAAAACATAAGAGTATAAAACAACGTACCACACATGCCTGAATAAGTTCAAAGATCTGGCTCTCTGAATTTCTGATTTTTATTCAATAAGTTATTACAGTACATGTTATTACGTAGTATATAATATGGACATGAGTTGGCCACAAATCTGAAAGGGTTGACCTAGTTTAGGTCAATGCCATTTTCTTCAATGTTGCTATCTTATGCTATGCTTATGCAATATGGTAACATTCAACTATATATCTTATGTGATGTGAGGCTTAAGTTTACAAAAGATAATCGTTTAACTAGTGCCGTTATCGGAAAGGAAATATTCAAGATAATCAGGAAGCATCACACATGGTGTTGCGAGGATTAGATTAAGTTGTTTTTAATAATTGTAAGCACTGTTATATAGGTCCATTATTCAGAAATATACGCCGTGTTACTATTTCAATTATGTTGAGTTTTACTAATTACTATTACACCAAAAGAGCATGAATGTACGTAGAACCTCTTTCTAAAACCGCTCTTGCAAAGATAAGGGGGTACACCAAAAGATCGTGAATCGGAACGGGAAGAATGATTGACATTCTTGAAAAGACATGACACATTCATATATATATATATATATGCATGTACTTGAATTAGGGTTTTATGATCATAGAATGGTTTATACGAATTAGGGTTCTCTAACATCTTGCTACTTTACTTTTATGTAACAATTACGTATAAACTTAGAGATTGTCTAACGAGTGCCCTCAAGCCATTGCCTAAGGTGTATTAGTTCATCCCGAGGGCACTCGTTAGACAAACCC